>OZ023212.1:43410883-43526377 GCA_963995525.1 Escarpia spicata | reverse complement strand
AGAGAGAGAGTAAAACGAAGTAAAACAAGTAAGCGAGACAGAGATGGGAAAACAGGTGTGAAGAAGATAAAACCGGAGAAGGGTTAATGACAGACGATGGAACGCAAACAGCGATCACCTAAACATGTTTTCTGCAGCGTGACTAAATTATCCCTGCACGACCTCCGTTTGCTAACTACTAGAAAAAAAATACCAGCGCCATTTTTCCAGCAGTGTGCACAGGTATGCGAACATTTATGTTATCTTTGTAAAGTTTTATGTGTACCAATCCATCGCGATTCCGACAGCTGGTAAAACTTTGCAGTCTCCGACAGAGCACAGCATTCGCTTGCCCATAGGTATATCTTAGAATGAGACATATTTACAAAACACACAGGAAATATGAACACCCTGATAACACAAACACGCGAATGGCATACATTCATGTACACGCATTCGCCATTCTATTGGATGAAGCCTTTATATGTCTACTGGTGTACGTATCAAGACATATACATGTACATCAGTATATACATGACCGTTCAGCAACTATGATAAGTTTATTCACGGAAAGCTTTTATGCGTTATACAGAGCCTTATCCAGATTCGCCCTTAGGTATGTAATGATAACGTTACATGTCCTTTGACCGCCACGGCTTTGTGGCTTTGATGCTTTATAATACAGCGTTCCTGTTGAAGATACGTTTGAATAGACAACGACAACATAGACCTTTTGTATGCATTTGCAACATAATAACAAGGACGAAACATCTTGGACATAAAAGGTGTAAAACGGTGTAAGTCGGGCGTTATGGGGCACATTAACAATTCTTTTTAGGACACACCAAACAATGATCACGAGGTCGGAATTTCTGATGTAAAAAGTTATGTTCATACCACAACATATAAATCATGTTTGATAGATATATTAGGAGATGTGAGTTAAAAGATTCGGTAATGCTTAAGTTAAGAAACGTCTGTAAAAATATCAAGAATACATCTTCTGAATGGACATCGGGAGAGTTTTAGATGTATATTCGATTATGTTAAATTTTAAAGGAACACTTGCTATATTACGACAAGACATTGTCATACATAAAACACAAACATTGTTAAAGAAGAAATTGGCACCCCGAGGACGACCGGAACATTGCTAAGCGCAGCTGCTGCTGCTTCATGACTGCTTGGTATACAATATCTCAATGAAATGAGTCATGTATTGCAACTGCGCCCAACAAATACAGGAAAGTGAACATAAGTAAGAGAGCATTATGAAATTATGACAAATCCGTTCAAGTAGGGGTAATGCAGTAATTCCACATTGATGTAGCGCCTTGCTGTCTGTTGTACAGAAGCTATAGACAAAGTGAAGCGCGGTTCTACTTAGTCACTGTCTAGAAACACTACGTCGTGACTCGGTCCAAAACGATAAACCACTCGCATAATTCAGTGATCTCTATAAATAATGCAAAGGGATCAGTGACACTGTTATGACGTCGGCGAGCGGTAATCCTACAAGGGTCGCGATTAAGGGACCATCCCGATGTAAACAGATGTTGATTGTAGGGTTTGGGAATACACGTTCTGGGTCATGAGGCTAGATAATGCTAGCGCACGGATTCTGCTAACGAACTAAACATAAGCACAAGCGTACGCACACACGCATAAACACATGCACACACTCAAACAAATACACACTCACTCACACACCCACTCACGCATGCACACACGCACGCGCGCGCACACACGCACGCACACACACACACGCACACACACGCACACACGCGCACACACACGCACACACACGCACACACACGCACACACACACACGCACACACACGCACACACACGCACACACACGCACACACACACTATAGTCACTGTGAAAGACGCTGCCAGTCGATTAATTCTGCGTCACCAGCCGTGAACAGTGCCTTTCATGTAAAACGGGGTCTTCTGCGGCGAGATATCTTCGGAGACTATGACCCGTAACCACCCCCATACAAAGACGTGCTGACAGGAACAGACACCAATCTGTTTGCTATGGTCGGTGCTGTAAAAGTTCGGGGTCAATCTACGATCGAATTCCGATTGGGCAAATTACCTGGTTTACCCAAACCATAGTACAGGTCTTTGTTATATTTCGGTCCGTTACACAATTAAAAATAACTGCTATGACTCTTAAAGAATGTTCTAACTGAAGGGAACGTTTCTGTGATTCATGTCTCAGTTTGTGTTAAAACTATTACGCAGGAGTTCAACTACCATAATATTCCATACTTGATTATTCATAAAATGAAGAAGCTACGGTAAAACATTGTAGTTTTATAACTCCCACAATTCAGAAGAAAAAAATAGAGCTTTCAGGAAATAGCCTTGCTGCTGAATGGAAATAATACCCTGATATGCCAGTGCGTACACCACATATGTTACACATGTGGAGGCTACAAATGTTACCTTACAAGCTACTGTAGCGTCTCTTAAATCGAGCAGCTGGCCAGCTAATCTATCCCACTTTGTAAGATAACGGGCGTTAATGGCCCCGTAACAAGCCCTTTCTGGATGTAACCATCATTGTAACTGGATCAGAGATATGGACATTCCGTGTCCAAATAGCTCTACTTGGGGTAGATATCTCTAGGGGCACCTGTTCCCACAAGTTTGACGACTTGGAGTGTTTACTACTGGATACTGATGGTCCACACTGTAGCGTGTTGTGGCGGAATTGGAAAACGAAATCGTTTATATGAAGAAGGCAAACACGTTGCATGTTACATTATATCACAAAGACAGGGAAAGTCAATGCGAGTAGTAATCGAGCATTTATGCATATATAGTTATTACATTTCCAGGAATTGAATGAACTAAAACTCGTCTAACATATCTGGGATTTCCGGGCCCGTAAATTGTTGTCATCATCATCGTCGTCATCGTCGTCGTCGACTGAATTCATCGAACGTGTAGATAGTCTTCTATAGCGTTAATGATGTTGCTAAATTATCTTTGTTTTGCCGTGGTACTAATCACATGTTTTACTTTTAGCAATACTTATATTAGTTAAGATACAAGCAAATCCATTCCAAATTAAGTAATCCCAAAGGGCTAACCGACAACATATAATTTGAATTTCAAAATCACTCTTAAAATATGTCCATCGTAACGCATCGATCAGGTGAGTAGTCACCCAGTCCACTTGGTTACAATAATTTGTATTACACTTCGTTGTAGACGTGAATAAAACTCTCATGTTTTCACAGCGGTTTGTCTATAGGTCTTTGTGATTAAGCGAAGTGCTGGGTTTCTCTGGGTCTATTCGTGGCCGAGTCTCGCTGACAGTTACAATAAACACTGGCCCCTTTGTGGAAAGGCGGACACTACGTTTGTATATATTCTGAAGACGCACCATTAACATTACTGTGTCACATGTTCAGTAGCCATAGAGTGACAGTAGCAAAACACGATAACAGAGGATCATGGGGACAGACCTTCGATCTCTTCCCATCAGCATCAATTATCATATTCCTGTGAATTCATGGAATAAGTTATGTTCGATATCATTTACATTGTGTTAGTGCATAAATTGTTTTCCCTCCGAACGTGACCTCCTAAAATTCTACACAAACATTGAGATATGTTTTAAATTAGTAGGTTCCGTCCTAACCATTATACTCCTGGATATAATTTCAATCATTTCACGGCAATATCGACGTGGAATAAGAAAACAACAACCTGGTTAACATAAACGTTACATAATTACCATCGACAAATCATATTCTATTCATAACTTTTACTTCAGCGGTTCCTACATTTGGTGTAATTGCCAACGGATCAACGCTGTAGGTAGTCCATGCACTGATACATCATCCTAAATGTTTCCACGCTGACACTTTACTCAATAATGCACAGACTCGCTATTTGGGAAAGTAAACAAGTTTCCTATTAAGACCACGTCACTTCATAGCTATTCTTCAGACATGCGAACCGCTGAAATATATATGATTGTGACTACACATAATACGTTTTGGTTAGACAGCATCAACTTTGCAAGAACACGGCTTGCAGACTCCATGCACATCTGTTGATATTTGGCTTCATGAACAAGCCGGAGCAGTGTGCCTAAACACTGCAGGAACGCACCGAGAGTTCAGCTAATCATGGCGAGTGATGGTCACAGCGATTCATTGCGCGGTCTTAGCACAGCTGTTGCGTGTCTTAGTGAGTCAGTAAGAGTATGTACTGCAAGCACACACGTGTACTTAGGTTCATAATTCCGACGAATCTTTGTTAGCGGTGCCGGTGTTGTATCGTCGGCAAAGTTACACACCGTTGATTTTGGTCTATTTGCAGCTTTCGGGCGTTTGTAACTTTGAAAATATCACTTATATTGAAGTGTACCCACGGTCGCAATAACATTTATTTTGTTGTTGAAAATCACACAACTTGTTTTACATTAAACACATTTACGTTATATACATAAGGGAGAAAGATATCTGGCATTTCAAGATATGGACAACGTCTTGGGTCAACATAATAGTCTAGAGTTATGAGCCAGACTGAGAGTGTTCCATTTTACCACATACCTTATACTCTAAGCCGAAGAAGGATTAATGTTTCCTGCCGTCTGGAGGATATATTAACTACGTTATGTGATGCCTGGTATTAAAGATAGCCTACCGGGCAGCACTGTTTTGACCTTTTTGGCCTTGGAGATTTGTATGGGCTGATGTCCACTTGACTGTTGAGCAACCTGAAAGAGGTCGTGAGAAAACCACCCCACGATGCGTTATCAGAGCGTACGGAAACATGTTGACATATATGTTTGCATAGTTGATCATTTGAACACCTGTTGCTTTGCCTTTTGAAAATGGTTTTTGGCAAGTAGAAATAAATTCAGTCCAGCATGTCGAAAGGCAAATGTACAGATTGTCTGTGGTTAAATACCTTAACGGATATTTTGAATACGTAGACTCTATGCGCCAAAACAGTTTATTAACGAATAACTTGATTTAGCGTATAGTTCTCGTTTGCCATACTGGTAGGACGAGATAATATTCGACTGTTCGACCCCCACTTGGTCAAGTGAACCAGTATACATCTGGGTGTCTGTGGAAATGAATATCAACGCCTACGGGGAGTTGTTGCCTTGGCAACGGTAGGTCGAGTTACGAGTTCGCAACTAGTAATCAGAAACCCTTGGTTGATTGATGGGTGTATCGGGTAAATCGTATAGACGATGTTCCAAAGACAAGAATCGCATGCGAATTTGGTTATGTCAACGTGTAGTATAATAACAAAAATGTAAAAGACCAAGCCGAACGGTAATAGAGCTACACGCGCGGAGTGCACAGACCCTAGCCATCAGAGCGAACATACGGCGAAAGTATTAGCGTCGACGTGTAATTCATTCAGTACGTGGATGAGAAACCGACAGATTTTCCGGAAGCGATTGACAACCCCTATCCATCTTCGTGCAACGTGTCCGTTTGTACATGTAACGTCTTAGTCACGTCGTCTGTATTTTTATATTCATTAGTGTAATACGACCAGATTATACGTCATTGAATATATTTCTACATTTTGATTTCCTAAGTTACCATTGTTACTTTCAGCAAACCAATACGGTTACATCACCAGATGACGTCACGATGTACCGGCAATTGCGTAGGAAATCTATCTTCTGCGCAAAACGATATGTTTTAAGTGGATTTAACAACACAGCAATAATAGCAGCATATTTGCGAAACTTGTTTATGTACTAAGCCCATAATTATTCGTTGCAGAGGCATGTAGACCTACAGATGTGTGGTGTAAAAAAGTCAGATTTGACTGTAGGCTTACGATACCGAGAGATTATGTGGATGTACAAACTTCATGAAAACCGACTGCGATCGTTTGACAAACACCAACAGTCTGTTACGTGGGTTGAGGTAAGACAGGAGATTAGTAATAGATCAGAGAAACGCTGGTTATGCCGGGTACAGGCTCCTTTGTGTAAGACGACGGGACACAACAGCGGCCATTGTGATTGCAACTCTGGACGAAGTATGTGTCACATAAAGTTCGTCTACTACTCTCGCACTTACTCAGTAATGTGGTTTTGTGTGACTGACAGCTCACAAAGTACGTTTTTCTAAAACGAAAACCCCGTTAGCTGTGGTTTGATGAATCATTGCAGTGTAGGATCCTGTACGACAAGACTCATGTTGATGCAACCACCGCCATTACGTCATACGTGAATCAAGCCCCCTTCCAGATATGAGTACGATTGAATGACATACTATGACTCACTGATGTTTATAACATAAACATCTTAAGACATATATGTAATACTCGGATAGTGAGACAAGATGTACTGTATAAAAATAATACAGAAGTACCACAGCATAAAATACCATCTGAGACAAAACCCGATATGAAAAAACATTAACTGATAAAACAAGTTTCCCCTACAGGTAATTTGAAAGGGCGACACTATAGATACAGTATAATATACTGTATTTATACTGTCGATCTTTCAAATTATTTTACCAAACGGACAGAAACTCCATCACCAACTATAAAAGTATATATATATATATATATATATATATATATATATATATATATATATATATACGTGTATATTTTAAAAACGTATACTACATGGGATACCATACACCTTAAACAGGTTACTCGAACATATTAGAGCAGGCAATGCCAACCTACCAATCTATGTGTCGTCTATTTTGAACCGACCTGCGCGAACAACGAGTTCTTTATTTCAGCTACAGTCGCAAGTGGGCTGACAGAGAAACAAGAAAGTCATTAGAGCGAAGTGTTGTTCTCACTAACAGTAATATAAATTAACAGGTCTGTGCATGGTAAAATACATCAAAAGGAAGAGGTTTTTTAAAGTGTGGAATAATCGACTTGTACGTGTAGTTGTATACAACGCTACACATTCCGATACATGTGTTCTTGAACAACACGGAGAAGGACCGTAGAGTCAGCAGCCAGACAAGACGTCAGATGTATGTTCGTTGGTTCGCCGCCATAAAATCGGGAAAGCAGGCGAGATAGGGATTTGTGGAACGCGTGCGATTTAGTGGTAAAGTCTACCGGAGCTATTACTACGCATGCTATATTTAGACATGTATACGATAGCACAGGTACTTGTGGCGAAGTGTAGGAACTGCTTCGATTCTCGGAACTTTTTCAGCTGTCTTCACTGGACTGGAGTTTTATGTTGCAATTTGCGATCTGTTGTATCAGTCATCTGATGGTTACGCTAATATTCTCTTGATTATGTTAGTCCACATCTGAAGTAACCTGCAGTTACTTTGCAGCGTGTATTTTGTGAAATAGATGTAAAATTTGAATGGTGTAGTCTACATACCGAATCATAAAGTTGTCCGTGTTGAGAAATAAAGAACGGATAGACTAATTGAGAACCATTGCCCCAAATCACCACCCTGCAACCAATTACCGACTCAGTTGTCCAGATGCAAATTATACGACTTGTTTTCTTGTATACACAAAATAGCCCAGAATACACGTAATGATTGCAAATCATACTACTCAGTTCAACATGCCGTCCATGGGTCATTACATAACTCCATGCACCCGTCTTAGGTCAGCGATATTATCATCGTGAACTCTTGACGTAAGTCACTCCATGGCTAACACTCTTCTGCTTGTTGACCGGCACGGGAGGTCATCCGTAGCCGCCAGAACGACGGGACATTAAGCTCTTAGTCCTACGGTGGTCACTGTTACGAGACAACAACACATTCCGGACCAGAGGTCAACATGATTCTCTCCAGTAGACGGTCCTATCATTTGCAGAGTGCTACGTTTGTTTACGGTCGTTTGTAAGATACAGCAGGCGGCTCCGTTGTTTGCGCTTGTATGACAACACCGTTGACCCTGTCGTGGTAATGGGATAGTCAACATACTCCTGTAAGTTTCCACGGGAACTACAACAGTTGGCTTACTGTAATAGTCCGAGAAAATCGGTTTGTCTTTGGGTCCAGGATATTGATAGATGGTTTAAGTATGTTGATTCCGTAAGGTCACGCATCATCAGAATTATTACATTTATTTCATTCCGTATCCCACAAGGTTTTCGAAGATCATGATCCACAACATCAAGTTTGCTCGAAGTGAGTTTTATGCATTTCGATTAACTTGTATATGATCGATGAGATAAGTAAAACTCTCATTTGTAAGGCCGACGTGCAAAGAAGAGTTACACCTGACGACTTGTAAAAGTTACTTGAAACACAAAAACGCAAATGCCAATTTGCTTCAACGATCATAACACATATCGTTTTGACGTGCATATTGGGTGACAACAAAGAAGACGCGGGCTGCGTTATAGACGTTGGCGGTTAGACATATTGCTGTACCACAGCGTCAAATACTAATTTGTTTGACCTCACACGGCACATCACATTTTTTGTCTGTAGAATATATTATATTCGCTTCATGTTTAATTGAACGTTTTATGTTAAAATATGTATAGTTTGTGGTAGTACAACGTGTGTGTGGGGGGTGTGTGTGCGTGTGTGTGTGCGTGTGTGTGCGTGTGTGTGTGGTGGGGGGGTGAGTGGGGGAGGCATGAGAACGTCGGTAGTTAATCAGCCTTGAAAGAGGAATAACTCAATGCGACGGGTTGATGGACAGTGCCAACATATTTGGTGTCAAGTTTAGTCCAAGTGACATATCCTAAGTGGTGACCTCGTTTATTTGGCTATGTCGATGTCAGTCGAAGACATTCTTGTCAACCAAGTATGTGATGCGCAATGCTGATAGAAAGCCAAACAAAGACGCAATTGTCGATTCAGTGCAAAGGTCATGTTTGATTGCGGCTGAACCGGTTTCATATATCCAAACCGCATTTCAAATTTATCTTACAGTAAGCAACGGTAACGGCATTAAAAACGAGAACATACCACTAGGTTTTTATGATTCCGTGCGATGAAGCAGCAAATTGGTTTCTATATAAGCAGCTGTTGACACTGCACAGTTCGGATCCGTAAACCGGTTCTACATTCATTGTGAATCCACACGCTACGCAGGCTTCGCTTAACAAACTGAATACAAGCCACGCATACCAACAATTAAGTTGGTGAACTGGTGATCGCTTGGTTGCAAGCTAGCATAACATAAAGTTCTGATAAGTGGAAGTGTTGATACAACTGTCTGGGCAGCTGTTGAAGCAACTAGGAGAACTGAAAGGTTTTCATGGGCTGTATGTCCTGTGGGGCATGTTAAACTGTTAAAGAATGTTCCATGTTTCCACTCGCCGTGTTTTTCACGACTTTGTTTTAGAGTTGCGCGAGACTCTTACAAACTGCCCATGCTTAATGGCTGCACAATATTTGTTTCGTCAACAGTTTACACCTTAGCCGGCATACTGAATGTAGATTGGATGTCGGTAGCTGTTAGCTCGTCACAGGTGTACCGTATCTGCAGAACAGATGTACCACTGTGTAGCCCCTATGAGTCAGATGCATTTTGTGTTGCGGAAAAAAAAGATTGCATTTCAAAACAGCGCATCCACTATGTCAGTGCCAGCAGCCCCAGAGATCGACCTATTAATCTTCGCGCGAGTCACACGACGACTTCTGTCTCGGACAATTAAATAGAACGGCCCGTAACTACAGTCGACATGTGCCAGTTGCAGAGCGTGTTGCACAAGCCCGGGCAAACGTGTCACCGCAACCTATCTGCAGCGTGAACACCGCCACGTTTGTCTCGGAGCAGTGGTACAACAACTCCGCAGGCGGGCATATACATTTCACCAGCGACGGTAACGATATTCCTGCGTTAACTTTAGTGTTATTGTTTGCTTTTATGGACACACTGTGTTGGGCACTAACTATTGTGTCCACCCACGCCTAATCACCGTATCGCCCACAGCGAAACAGTATTTCGATTTAGTCCGCCAGGCGTATACGTGATGGCCAGACAACTAGGTCAATATCAAAAGAAGAAGTCAACCGGTGTTTTTATTGTGTCAGTCGAGGCACATATATAATTATTGCACAGGCAGTAAGCTGTCAAACACTCCCACACATGTTTTGTTTGAATTGTGGTACGTGGATCAGTATGTTAACTGCTAGATATATATAACACTGTAGAGTGAGCTCAGAAAGAAATCGCGATGTCTGCAAGGGCGTCGGGGGCGCGGGGCGTGGCTGAATCACTGAATATTTTCACGGGTGTACATTACGCTGGTTGAGGGTAAACATGACGTCGGCCAGTGCAAGTCGGTGGTTGCCCTGGTTTTTATAAATATGGGCCAGATGTTGGGATACATAGGCATATTGCCTTCTCAAGCGCCCCACTGAGTTGCTGGTTTGGTTTAAGCGACGCCGCTGAAAGCGCCCCTTAACACTACAGGCAGCGCTATTCATATAGCTGCTGATGCTTTTTAGACGCAGGGTCATTATTTACACCGCCCACACACAAACAGAAACCGCAAGTCAGCGGTCAGCACAGGCCGACAACTAAGTTCAGAAAGCTGTCCAGGAACATATTATGCAACCATCTGTAAAATATTATAGCTAATTGGAAATACCGATAACGTTATATACAACTTCAACCCGTATATTATGCCAGATTTTAAAAGCCACATGTATTCGGGGCGACTCCGTCAGGCCGTCACATATAATGCAGAATCTGTTTCCCGTCTTAAGAGCTAAATGCTGTTTCACGGTATCCTGCCCAAGCAAGAAGGCATCAATGTTTATTTCTCGCTTTAGCTTCGCTGAACCATGATCAAGTATTCGCGAATAAGGTCACGAATGATTTGGCGTATAACCTTGAATTCCGACGAACAATGCAATGAGTGTATACGCGCGTGCATGCCTGTGTGTGTGTGTTGTCTGTCAGCCTCTCATTCTGCATGCAAAGTAGTAGTGTGGCACCACGTACTGGCTGCCTGCATGGCTGCCTTGTTGCCATTAGTCTTTTTCTCTCTATCATGCTGCCTGGACATCAGTATTACAGTCTGTACGTATTTCATTCCGTATTGCCTGCCTATACGTCAGCCTGCCTGTCCACCTGCATGTCGCTCTGACTGGATACTGTATGCCAGCCTGACAACGTGAGCTCGGACCGCCATCAACCTGGACGACGTCATCCCGTCTTCAGTCTGACTCACGTATACTGTCGAGTCTGTAACCGACCCGCAGCATAGCTCGAGGCTGATGTATTCGTCGGCGCCTGATCTCTTAAAATAAATACCCCGAATGCAGTCGAAACGACAGCGAGCTACCAGTGGCCTACCCCGCTTTTGCGGCAGGCAGTGAGCGGTTGCCAGTCAGTCTGACTTGTACCTCAGCTGGAATTACTACGCAGTTACCATCTCTAGCCAGGTCAATGAACTTGGATGTAAGAACATAACAGACGCTTATTGCCATCGCCGTTGTCAAATTTGCATAACGTGCGAGAGAACGAGGTTTGCATGGTTTAAAAAAATAGATCTTAGTCTTCGTGTTTACTTGTACGAAGTGGACCATCTGCGACAGTAAATGACAGATAGTGTTGTAGTTGTGAGAGTCTATAGCACTGCGAACTTAAAAACCACCATTAACACATACGCATCAGACCAATATGTATCTCCTCAGACTGTCTTACTCTCGGGTAGAGTTCACATGAGGTTACTGGGACAACCCTAGGGAAACGCATCTTTAATTACAGTGTTTCCAAACAAAGTGAGCGCTATCTATTTGACCACTGGCCATGGTGCTGTAAGTAACAGACTCATTCTACTGGATCGCTTGCGGCGTCCCATTGGTATATATTATACAGGAATGCTATCTAAAAACTAGACCAAGGAGGTGTAAGAAAGTAGCCAGCTGCAAGAACAATCTGTGTGTGGCGTCAGAGACGTCCTGGTAATTTGCCCGCACGAAAGCAGCACAACACGGCACACATGAGAAGGTATCTGGTAATGTACAATTATTGTACCACGCGAATTTCCAGGCACAGGGATGGCTCCATGTGCCTGGAAATTCGCGTGGTACAATAATTGTACGAAGCTAATGGAAATCGCTAGAACAGATGCTACCATAAACAAGTGCCTTGTATATATATATATATATTGTTATTATATACTAATGGTGAACATATGATATATAATATACACAAATCCAATATAATTTGTACAATAAAATAAACAAACATTACACAACCGACCACCAAGTCCTTGTAAGCGTACTCATCCAGTTCGAAAAATGTCATCGTTAACACTACGCATGAAAACACAATGTTCTTTCAGCTAAATTTGACGGCAGCGCTGCGGATATCAAAACAGTGCCTGGGTTACTAACATGTTTTCGGTCTACTGCGGCACCCATGTTCGCAAGCCATATGGCATTTGACAGATATATCGAATGATTTGCAGAGCCGTCTTCGTTTGTCAGTCTGGACATGTGTTGCGCCGTTGATCAATGTTAGCCGTCAATTAGTCAGAAATAACGGGCGTGTCCTGTATGTTCAACCTCAGTCGCCAGTCCTACTGAGAAAGGATGGACTAGCTGAGAGGATGCAGCAGATACCACTAGTTCTGCGGGAAGTCAATCAGTTGATTCAACTGTTTAAATACATATCTGGGTAAAATAGTGTTGTGGTTATATTAGTCTTTTTGCACTAATTTACAGCATGGCTGAATGATCCGCAGCTAAGTTCGAATTGGCATAAACAATTATGTAAAAGGGAGAAATGTGAAATCCTTTCAACACTCCGGATATTGCCTAATGTAAGAGGCACGAATACCATATGCCTGCTCTTTTGTCTTTGTGGGTGTTGTCGCCAACGCTACATGTGATATAATCCAGGTGGTGACATTTTGAAATTGTCCAAGTACCTGAAAATTAAAACACCCCCTGCACTCACCTGTAAGACACTTGAGCTCGCCACAATCGCACGTCGGCTCGGTGTCCGTACTCACGCACAGACACCCCCTCCGGCAGGGGTCGCGCACGTCGCACGCCTCTCGGGGGCGCTGCGTCACCCCCACCCCTTCTATCATCCGCCCCCTCGTCCGCTGACACGTGCAGTTGCCGTAGATGACGTTCCTTATTGACCCCATGAAACGGGTCTTGTACAGCGCCGACGGCAGGGCCAGTTGGTGAATGTTATCATGCAGTTCGTTCGGGAGACCTCCGATGAACATCTCCGAGTTCCCCTCCGTGTTGCCGAAGTTAAAGTCGGAACCGAAGGAGCTGCGGCTGTCGGAGACACCGTCGACAAGGAGGGTCGTCTCCATACGGTGGCGTCGGATCTCAACTCGATGCCAGTGGCCGTCGTTGACGGACCGACCGACGTCGATCTGCACCCGACCGTCGCGGCCGTTGACGATATTGAGGATGAGGCGGATGCGTCCTCCTGTGTGCATCATCTGCGGAAACAAGAGTCGTGTTATGCGGAATCGAGAGTTGTGTTATATGTCTGACTAGTATACGAGTGACAGTTGAGAAAAATGAAGCGATTAGAATATTTGAAATTACGTCTTCCACATGTATCCATCAGTTGGGTGTGTTGAAATTATACCGTGCTCTACAACGGAACAATCGTTTGAGCGCACTGAAATACCTTTCACAAGTATAGTCATTGCAACAATACTTTCTGACATACATTGGCCAGTGTCATGTTTTTAGCAAGAACAAGTATAACGCTCGCACGCATGCACGCACGCACGCACGCACACACGCAACACCCCACACAACCACTACCACCATTTTATACACTGCATAAAACAATTAGGCCTATATGGTTACTCAAAATTATGAAAATCTTGTAAATAAAACAATAACACAACGCTCGGAACATTAAAGTCGTTATACGGGGAAGTCGAAAGGAAAATCGTGCCGAATGCACAAAGCATAAAACGGGGTGGAACTCTAGTGAGAAACAAAGTAACCTCGACTGGGAACTAAGAAACAAAACATTCACATATCAGTACCCCACGCCGAACTCTATCTCTCACTTGTGACTTAGGACATCTCCAACATGGCGACATCACACGACTAGGAAATGTAAACAGCAGGATCCATATGTATGTCAACATACATGTGCTGATTGTGTGTGACGTTGAATAAATAAAAAGTTGTAATTCTTGTCATGATCCCATTTCAGTTGGGTGCCTATGATCGTGGTCGTTGGCGCGACCACCCAGACATGCGAGTGGGGAACAACTGTCAATTGTCGATTTTTTACTTTTTGTAGCATGCATATTATAATACATACGTAAGTCGGCTTTAATAGTAGTCGTGTGTGTGTGTGCGTGTGCGTTTGCGTGTGTGTGCGTGTGGTGTGGTGTGCGTATGTGTGTGCGTGCCTGTTTGCATGTCTCAGTATTATAAGATCAGTATACAATATAAAACATTTATGTATCGTGATGATATATAGGATATCTATATTTTGATATCTAAAAGGGGAGCAGTCTCAGAGTAAACGTTCTGTCTGGAACAGCTCACCCAAACACGAGTGGAGGAAAAGAGTTAATGCATGAAAAAAAAACAATCTGCTGCAGTCGGCCGCCCGACTGCCGCGCATAAAACCACAAGCAATGAGCTAACTGCCTCCGGGGTAGAACTGACACAGAATGAAGCAAACTATGTGATAGAGGTGGGAGCTGCACATACCTATCACGTAGTGAGATGGAAAGAGGAGCGAGCTCCTGTTGTCTGGCCATTGGTTTTGAACTTGTTCCTAACACTGGACAGCTGTATTGGACCTGTCTCTAGCGATGGGCCGCTGTATTGAAGTTATCCCTAGCAGTTGGCCGCTGTATTGAAGTTATCCCTAGCAGGAGGCCGCTGTGTGGAAGTTATCCCTAGCAGTTGGCCGCTGTATTGAACTTATCCCTAGCAGTTGGCCGCTGTATTGAAGTTATCCCTAGCAGTTGGCCGCTGTATTGAAGTTATCCCTAGCAGTTGGCCGCTGTATTGAACTTATCCCTAGCAGTTGGCCACTGTATTGAAGTTATCCCTAGCAGTTGGCCGCTGTATTGAAGTTATCCCTAGCAGTTAGCCGCTGTATTGAACTTATCCCTAGCAGGAGGCCGCTGTATCGAAGTTATCCATAGCAGGCGGCCACTGTATTGAACTTGTCCCAAGCAGAAGGCCGCTGTATTGAACTTGTCCTAAGTAGTGGGCCGTTGTATTGAACTTGTCCCTAGCAGGGGGCTGCTGTGTTGAACTTGTCCCAAGCAGGGGCCGCTGTTTTGAACTTATTATTAGCAGGGGGTCGCTATATTCGACACTAAGCTCCTTATTATATATCTCGGTGACTGACAAATAAAATATTCCCCGATCCCCTAAACCATTTCCACTCCTGCGTATAATTTAATCTTTTTCATGTCGAACACCTATAGGGCCTACACTGAGACAGGTTGTTATAGCACTATGATTTAGCAAACGACCCAAAGCTAATCGGTGACTCACGGGACAATTAAAGGTTTACCAACAAAACTGTATTCAGGTGAAGAACGACAGACAACCACCGAGGGGTGGACTCCTGTCTACGATTCAGCTGTCAAATATGTTGATGTTGAGGATCAATACACATGGGTGATCAAAGGTAAACGGCGATCTTTTATTCGGCACACGCAAGCATATGCGGATATATTACACACTTCCAAACTAGAAACAAAACAATCCACCTCATTGGCCACCTCAAAGGCCACCTCAAAGGCCACCTCAATGGCCACCTCAAAGGCCACCTCAATGGCCACCTCAAAGGCCAGCACCCGAGGAACATAAAAGTGAATTCATGACACGTCTGATTCACCTACGGGCACTGTTCATGTGTAGAGCAGACTTCGTTCAAATCGGACGTCTAAATCACAAATGTCCGTCTGTGTGGAATTTTGACCCGAGGCCAAAGTTAGTTATGGGGTTACTACAAACTTACTGGAGTTATTCAGGTTAAATTTATAGTGCAGATCAATAGCCATAGATCAAACGCTGGTTGTGCCCAGGTGTCAACGTGATGCTGGGGTTAATTAATTGTAATTCTGCTCAGAGGGGTCAATTGTTGTTAACCTGGATCAATGCAGATATACAACATACCTGGAAGAAGTCAAACTTTCCGCCGTCGTCCGCGTACATGAGTAAACCCTCACTCTGGGTCGTACGGAATTCAAAGGAGAACGTAGCATTGATGCAAGCATCCCATTTCGGGAACCGGGCATAGGACGTCTCGGTGCCCTGCAGGTAGATCCCGGAGGCCGGGGACGCCGCGAATATAGTCAGTGTCAACGCCACCGTCAGCCATGCCCACCCTCCGTAAGAGGCGACGACCCCGGTCGCCATGTCGGATGGTGTGTAGACCCGAGCGAGCGAACGAGCTGGTGGCTAGTCGCAAGTCGGAAGGAGCGCGTCGCGACGCCGTTTGAACTCCTTGAGCATCGCCGTCTAGATGAACTCACGGCCTCAGGTGTGTGCAGCCAAGCGGAACGGCAGTCACGCGTGACGGACAGCGCTCGTCCCGCGGGCGGATAAAGCGGTCCTGTCGACCGGCGCACAAACAACCGTTCTTCGCGAACACACCTAGTTAGTTTTCGCTCGCTCACCTGCCTCCGTCCTACTAACAAACAGTGCGTATTCCACAGGCGAGGTAAATTAATCGGTAAATCCGCGCGAGGACTATTCTTGAGGTTGTCGGTCGAGAAACGTGAATACCTAGACGAGCATATAAATGCATATAGTCGGTAGATACAAAGACAGATAGTTGGTAGAGTTCAACTGTCTCGTCACCACACCGCCGGTGACGTGACTGGACGGATTCACTCGCGGGATTTCCGCCGGGAGAGCGTAGTCGTCGGCGCCGCTAGGATGACGTCTGCGATGAGTAAACGACCGACTTGCGGGATTCCTGGCGGAGCTGGTTCGCCGACGCCGGCCCACGCTTACGTTCGCTCAAAGACGGCCCCGTCCCGTCCGCCTTTCCCCAACTGCACGTCGCTCACCATAAATAGACTGCAGTCGCCGCCGCTGCTTCGGTCGGATCACGCCGTGCGAGCGGATCGGGTTTCACGCCTAACGTTGGGTAAAGAACGCCACCGCCGCTGCCTACGCGATCGCTGTGCTCGGTTTGTTGTTTTCCGCTTTCCGAACACGTACGTTTTCTCGTGCACTCGCGCTGTCACCCTCCCGCCGGGTCGCCTTCACAGACCGTCCCACGCATTAGCCAATGGCAAAGCCGGCGGCTACGCAAGACAAGAAGACGTTTGTCTGTGACCTCGATCTGCCGGCGTTCCGTTGACGACTGTGCGTCGTCGGTAGCGACCGTCACGGCGTCGACTTCGTGACGACCCCCCTGTCGAAGCAGCTGTTGTCTTAAATCATTATTCGTGGATGTCCAGTTTTCGTGCGGGCACATCGTCCGGTGACATGTTCCAGACAAAGTCAGAATGTTACCAAAGCACCAACTTATATACTGTTTTAACTCACACACTAGCCAAACGTTGACAGTTTTGAGGATGTATCCACACCTCTTGCACAGGATGCTTGGCATAGAGGGGTGTCACCGTGGTAGGCAAGGGCACCAGCTGTGTACAGAGGGGCACCGAAATCATCAACCGCACAACACATACAACATAGTGTGTATTATAATGGCAATACCAACACATTAAGTTACATCAAATGAATGTCTGCACCTTTTATTTCATGGACAGTTATTGGTTATCCAACAACTGTCAGGAATTACACTAATAAAGCAACTTTATAATATTACAAAACAAAACTAGATCAAGTATCTCACAGATCGCAGGAAAGTATACGTGTGTACGGGTGCCGAAAGAAGTGATTCACAAACTCATAGTTGGTGATGCTCGGTGTCAAATCTCCATCGAATGACAGGAGCAAGAGGCTGCAGAAGTGTTGCTGTAGGATTCATCTTCTGTGTGGTATCGCTGTGCAGGAACATGTTGCGTAGTTCTCTTCATAAACCTAGCTCTGTTGACGCACTGAAGTCTGTGCACATGCGAATAAATTGTACAACACATCCGTGTTCTTTCTACAAACATGACCGTCACTTTCTGGACAGGGACAGTGGTGATGTTTTGGAAGAGCTTGCGGTAAACATCCTTGCATCTTGCATGACCACACGTCAAACCTCTGTGGGTACATTCGAGTCTTGTCTTTCAGATCACTAGCTTTTGATGCAGCGGATAACGACAACAGGTTTTTTCTTTTATACCAGAAAACGACACTTCGCCGAAATGAACGCATTGCATGCAATCAAGTATACAACTAGAGGCTATGACGCATATGAAATATTAAGCCAGATACTGACACACATTCTCTGCATTTGCCATTTGAAACATCGAAGTGACCAACTTTGGCAGAACCTTATTTTTGTATCGACGCATCTGATTAGTTGGCTAATACTGCAAGGGCAACACCGAAAACGTCAACATTTATAGGGGTGATTCTATCAGTGACGATCAAACGTATTACCATCACAAGAACATGCACCCTTCCAATTACCATGCTGCCACCAAGCGGTGCTCGTAGAACTAATGTTACGTGGAACAGAATTGTGTTAAATCTCATCGCACCATAGATTTGTGTATAAACTGTAAGCACAGAAATTAACAATCTTCCCTGTTCACGATCTGTTGCGATTCTCTCCCACTCTCGGGTCTTCACCGCTGTTCTTTCCAGATATATCAAGACCCTATCTCGCCAACTTAGTGCACGTCTTCCTCTTCTCCTTTTCTTCCTTAGCTCTCTGTGTCCGTCTTTCCTCAGTCATTCTCTGTATGTTTCGTTTCGGTAAATACAATACTACTACTACCACTACTACTACTGCTATTACTACTAGTACAACAACAACAATAACAACAACAACAACAACTACTACTTCTACTACTACTACTACTAATACTACTACACGTGTACTTCTACAACTACAAACACTACTACTAATAATAATAGGGTAAAACATATAACGAACACATTTGTTTAATCCTCTCGTTTTCCCGATATCCACAGGCATCTCAGATCATCTGTTTCACAACAACGTTTGTCCCGATATCCACAGGCATCTCAGATCATCTGTTTCACAACAACGTTTTCCCGATATCCACAGGCATCTCAGATCATCTGTTTTCACAACAACGTTTGTCCCGAAACCAAGTTTAATATTGGCTAACGTGTTTTTTCTGTAGCTGCACCCATAATCTGGAATCAACTCCCTATCACATTAAAATCATCTGAGACTATAGCTACCTATCGTAACAAACTAATTACTTATTTATTTGAAATTGCAATCCCATCCTAACATTAGGCGGTCCCTTGTTCTGATGGCGACTCTTGCTTTTCCATATTAACGATTTTGTCCAACGATTCTTGTATGTCGCACCTCTGAGCTCAGACTCATGGGGATGTAGGCGCTATAGAAGTTTGTTACTATTATTAATTAGCATTTACTGAAAAGAGACTAGTGAGGTGATTTCAAGAAATCGTCAGGTCAAACCAATTTCGCATCAATTTGTTCAGCAGCATGTCTGAGAACAACGAATACACATTAATAAAATATTGTTCGGACATACAGACGATCCTTCAAACTCCTACAAAAGCCTGCTATCTTCACATTGAGGCAATAACCCTAGTGTTTGCTTTGACAGACTTTCCAAGTTAGCTATTTTGCAGAACGCACCAATATTTCAAAATCGTCACTAGATTGGGGCGAAATTGAGGGGTGCCAGGTTTGTCTGAAAAAAGAAGTATGAGAATTTCACGAATTTTCCACAGCATTTGTGTCAATGGAGGTTAACTATGTTGTGAAATTTTCAAGAAAATGTTATGACAAATGTTGCAGGAAACGAAGGAAACGTTATAATGGCCGCCTATGTAAAATCTAAATGTGGTCTTACCTCAAATTAGAAATAGGGCCAGTTTTATCACAAAAACCGCCAAGATGTGATTTGAGCGACGGGTGATGGTTTTTCGGCTGCATTTGGAAACCGATGTAGACCAGAACACCGTGCAGCTATTGCATGCAGTTAGTATTACACCAAGAGGTTTTAAAAGTAATTAATAAGCCAGTTATTATACATATCACCATATCACTGTGAGTGACCGTCTGCGAAGCCGGTATTGACAGTAGCGGCAAACACGCAAATCTCAGTTGCCGAATCGGTTGACGTCGGTTTAGTAACTCCGCGAGATAACTGGGTGCCCGGTCATGCATCACAGAGCACACAAACACAAGCACTTTATATGTCGGCGCACACAGATAGGTAACCAATGCAGGTGCTGCAGAACTGGAGTGATGTGGTCATACTACCTCGTACGGCAGACGAGGCGGGCGGCGCAGTTTTGCACACGTTGCAAAAGATGCAGCGTTGTCTGCGGAAGACCGTAGAGTAATTAATTTGCATAATTGAGGCACTACAAACTTTTGTCAAAAACATGTTAAAATAGTTCTATCACTTACCCTTAGCACCTTTAAATGATAAAACAACATGTTTCTGTACTAAAAACTATCATGCTATGGCCACCATCTGTGCGATATGCCAATGAAATTAAGTCTCTTGATGGCCTGTTTGGTCAAGATACACATTACCATATCGACTGTGATGAATATTGTTACACTAACTGATGTTACGATGGCTAATTTTTATTACTGAAATGTTGCAATTATCATATTTTGCCTTACAACATATGAATACTTCAAGTTGTCCCGACCATAACATAAAACAAAACATATAGGCACATATACAGAATGCCATAATTTCACGAAATATACCGATATGCTGCAAATATTTGGCATCTGATTAGAAAACATGTCTACTAAGGAGGTAATGAAAGTCAAAGCTGTACTTAGTTCATATGTAATATATTATGAATACTTTTAAAAGTCATTATTGATATTTTATGAGGTTCATGGGACAAATTTCATATAAAAATCTCCAAAATGATGATAACGGTGTGCATTATTGTGAGTTTGGTTTACCTGACATATGATTCCTACAAGGAAATATTCATATTGATTTTGTCCCAAGCTAAATTATGAGCAAACACAGTTAAAAAATGCATCTTTAGGCAGTATTTTGGTTAAACTTCCATCAATATATGCTCGGTTTTTAAATTGTCTCATGGAACTTTATGTTAATTCACATTTAATTTCAAACTTTGACATGTTTCGCATAATAAAACGCAGAAAAATGCAAGTTTTGATAACTTAAAATGTTTGGTCTCTTGTCACACGTTATTTGCACCAGGCCTTTTTTTCTTATTTTATTTTGCATTATTTTTAGATGTTTAAAATCTGGATTATATATGGCCATACAACGTTTCGAATAGAACTTGGTGTTAATTTAAAAGTGAAATCAGAACGACACAATGTAAGTTCTAGCAAGCCCTGATTTAATCAGTTGCGCAATCGGCAAGCTACATCACACGTTACGGAGTGCTTACACACTAGTCACTAGCGAGCGACAAGCCGGCAGCAATGCCGTAATTTGCGTAGGTGACATGTTTACAATTCTGAGATGGATGCATGAGTTCAAGCAAAATATTAGAAGCGGGGAAATCGGGGATTGATATCAAAAGTCGGGGTGCGTATTATACATGGTGATATAGAAATTCTATCAAAATTTAGCAAAAGTCAGGGTGCGTATTATACATGGGGGCGTATTATACACGGACATTTACGGTATACATTTTAATACATATAGAAATTGTGAAATGATTGGATAATAATTATATTTGTAACATCTGTATCAAATCTATTTGATTTAGGAGAATAAACATTAATCAGCAAAAGACTAGTATTAAAAAGATATATATATGTATATATATATATATATACATATATATTATATAGTTGTATTATACACACCGACGACCACACCTACGCAAGTGTTGTGACTGCCGATAAGACCACTCCTGAGCCGACCTTTAATCCAGCAGGTGTTCAAAGCATAGCCCAGGTAATAGATAGCATATTGATGTCGTTCTATTTCAGTACAGTAGTCCCTGCAATCTACAGCCCTTTCCAAAAGCAGGAGGAGCTGTATTAATTTATTGTATTATCAATTATCATACCATATTGAAAATATACTTTTTAAAAGTATTGTGCATTTAAAAAAGTAATTATATTCAAAATGTATGTTTTGACACACACTAATATGTTTTTGTAGGATATTAAACAAGATATAGAGAAACAAACTGTTCTAACATAGATCTGCAACTTAAGGACACTGGCTGGGAATGAGGGGTGTTATAAAATGGCAGAGACCACAGTGCTGTACTGAGCATATATGATAAACATAGATTTGGTCTACCATATATACATATATATGTGTAAAATTGGTGTTGCACCAGTTACCAGTAAGTATATATGAATACGGTTGTATCATTTCAGAAAGTAATGGATTTGCAGCTCGAGGTAAAGAAATTGGAACACTCTATCACCGTGCCAGCTGATCTTCTACTGACCCCAGATGGGGTAGTAGAAGCCACTGCTGCATTCTTTGAAGGGCAGCTAAGAAACTTCAACAGGGAAAATAAAGGTTCATTGCACATATATTGCAAAATATTTATGTTGATGTGGTTCTAAATGATTCTGATTATTGGTGTAATTATATATCATATATACATTGGTCAACATTGGAAAATATCTGGTATTCTCAGGTGTTACTTGAGGTGTAGAATGCACCACTTCTTCAAGTTTGAGACCAGATTATGACACCCGTCAACATTTACAAATGGATGCAGGCAGTAATCCGGCTAAAGGGTCAACTAGCCAAATTGCTGCCAAATACCCTTCGGCTTAGAAAAATCAGCTACAAATACACAATTTTACTGTCAACAGCTTCTACAATCACATCTAGAAATCTGACTACTCAAATGCGAGCGTTATAGTTAGAGTATATAATTATAATTTGCTGTTTCAGATTTGTAACCAAGTGAGTGAGTAAGTCACGTGACGTGTGCGTGGAGAGGAAACTGTTTTACGACAGAAATTGTTTATGTCTGTGGGAAGTAAACATTTTATAATTTATGTATATATATATATATACATATATGTAAATATATATATATATACAAACTGTATAAACATACGTAACGCCCGGATAAATGAAAACGCGACAGTCGTAGCTGGTGCTAAATACATTCCCCTAGATACGCGCACGCACAGAAACGTCACCCGGATATTATTTAACGCCCGGATAAATGTATAAGCGCGACAACGGACCAAATCGGATAAAGGCCCATACCGGTATCGGACGTCCGCCATCTTGACCAAAATCGGAATTCCATGATTGGACGTCCCAAACTGGAATATGTAATTAGACACTAGTCACGTGATCAACCAGTTGTAATTACTGCTACGTATTAATAAAATATACAATACAATAATGTATCTTGCTATATGTTCCGATTCACAGAAACTCCGTTAGTTGGCGCCACTTGATTCGATTGGGACGTAAGGGGTCAGCACACTGATAGTTTCCTAATTTTATTTTTGTAAACTCTGTTTGTGTTTTATGCACATTTCAAAGGTGCCACCAAAACATCAGCACTTCGCTGTTGGAAAATTTGTAATCCAGCACAATGTTTCCAGGTGGCACTATGAATTCCTGCTACAGTTTTCCAGAAAGTCCAATTTGTGTTTTGTAAGAAAATTCAATACAATCAGTTGTTACGTTACATTCAAATTTGTATTGATTTTTTGACCTTATGCCCTATTTACAAAGGCAAACATCAACAAAAAGTCACCTTAGGGTGTGAATTCCTCAAAGGCCAGATATCTCGAGCAGTTCAATTACATAATATTACATAGCCTCATTAGCAGACATTCATAAAACAATACCAGTTGCTTAAAGGCCATATCCGGGAATAAAATGTGCTCTTTTCTTTAATAACAAATGGTTCTAATGATGATATTGCCAAAATGTTTAAATATGGTATATGAGCATACGACATAAAAAAGAGCCTTTAAATTTGCCGTTTTACGGAAACTCCCGAGCGATGCCGGATTTGCATTTGTTGCTGAAACGTGACGTCAGTCGTGGTTCCACCGTCAGTTAGTGCAGCGGCTTCAAGCCTGCGGCCCTGCGCAGTCGAGCGGTGTCATGTAAACAACTCGATACAGATGACGGCTTACTCGAGTAGTTCAGAGAGCTATATCAATTTTGACGCGGATCACGAAACGTTTGATCACATATATATTTCGGTGACAGTGAGGATGATATTGCCGAGATCGACAATGTTGATGTTAGCCAGTTAGTGTGGCACCGTATAGACACGAACTAGTGAAGAAGCTCCGACAACTGACCGGGCCCACTTGCGCAGATTCGCCGGTAACCGAATCGCCTTCGCCTCTGTTGTGTTCGTCGAAGGAACGGCAGATTTCTTTACATCTAACTTACGCCTGAAACCCATCTTCCATTCTACGAAGCCTTCGAAGTCGCCAGGCGCAACGAAATGCGAACCACAAATAATGCTAGTTGTCGTAGCATGGGTCCAATCGGCCCTGTTGTTTCGAACAAAACGTTTCCATTTCTGCCGAGTAACTGGCTCTTTGGGAAATTCGTGCGCTGAATGGCCAGTCAGATTCGAATTGCTGCAGTTTCCAACAACACACTTGTTCACCATTTCTCTATGTGAATGAATCTATACCAGTTCAAATATCGACCAAAGAAATCCAGCCGCCGAGAACGCTTGCGATCCCGGGAATGTTTTCCACAACTGACGTCACGATTCTGCCTCTCGCGGCATTTTCGGAAAACAGACTTTTCGAAGCCTGCGCCAGGACAGGTCCCATTTAATGTCAATTTTAGAAATGTTTCAGCAAACGTGTGATTTCTGGCTTGTCATTATATTGCAGAACACATATGTACATGCATATTTTTATATTTAGTAGCAATTTTTCCCCCCAGGATATGGCCTTTAATTGGCCAGCAGGTCCAGTCAGTAGACAGATCTGATAACAGGCTCCGGCTATGGCTGACTCCAGCTAATCACTGTCCTCAGACTTCATTAGGGTCAATGACAACATCTTCACGTGTATTTAGTTAGCTGAAGTAAACAAAAAACGATTGATGAATCACCCTGCTGCAATGTTATTGGTTCATTTTCATACGTATTTTCAAATTGAGGCTTAACTACTGGCATACGCACCCCACGCCCCTTATAAGACATGTGTTCCGTCGCTGTGATTTGGACTTGCAGACTGATGAGAAGTCTGTAATATCCAAAAACGGTTTGTTCCATTCAACTGTAGTTTTGCCATATACGTATTTTCAGTAATTGTTTCAAGATATTTGAAATATAATGCGTCCTCCGTGACTGTGCAATGACTATAGCTTGCTTCCGTTGCCAGGCTCTCTAATTGGGGTCAGCACACTGATAGTTTTCCCATTGGCGACCATGTTAACGTTTTGTCTGATTATAAGAAAACGTGACCTACACAATGTATTAAACTTCTCACATGCCGTTATCATCATCTCATTGACATGCTGGTCGAGTTTAGTCACAATATAATATTTATAGCTCTTACAAAATGCCTGTATGTATGACACCCGTCAACATTTACAAATGGATACAGGCAGTAGTCACTATACACTTCCGCCTAGTAAAATCAGCTAAAAATAAAAAAGCAAATTATAAACTCAAACTATAACGCTCGTATTACGACAACAAACGAAACACATTTAACTACTCGATATTATTTATCACTACGTGATCTAATGGTGCCAAATAGTATGCTTTACATATGCACATAAACATCACCCGGATAAAATTTAACGCCCGGATAAATGTAAGCGCGACACCGTAACAGTATGTGGTATAAGGTACCGAATGTGCATGTATAAACCAACTCAAGGCGCTGTTTAGCTTGGAGGTGTGCACAGTTTGATGGCGTATATTTTAATTGTTATTGAGATAGTGTAATTTTCCTTTTGTGGTTAATAAAGTTATATGTATAGATTTATATAAAACTTTCGTGAAGATTTGCAAGATTCAGGAAATATATTTGGGGTAAGACCACTTTAAGGATTCGTCCGTCATTATCGAAAGAGTACCCTTGAAAACATTTTGGTGTGATGTATGAATTTTTTTCGAGCACTTTTAACATGGCACATGAATACTGAATGTACTACGGCATTAGATCTTTCACGAGGTTGCAATAAATATACGCTAGTCGCTTGCATATTCGCACAGTGGCTATTTTGCAAAATTGAGGGGTGTCAGGTTTGGGTGGATTTATCTGAAACATGAGGTATGATAATTTCAAGAATTTTCTACAGCACTTGTGTCAATGGAGATTAATATCCTGTGAAATTTTCAAGAAAATTGTTTATCAAATTTTGTAGGAAATGAAGGAAACGTTATAATGACCGCCTAGGTAAAATCTAAATGTGGTCTTACCTCAAATTAGAAATAGGGCCAGTTTTATCACAAAAACCGCCAAGATGTGATTTGAGCGACGGGTGATGGTTTTTCGGCTGCATTTGGAAACCGATGTGGACCAGAACACCGTGCAGCTATTGCATGCAGTTAGTATTACACCAAGAGGTTTTAAAAGTAATTAATAAGCCAGTTATTATACATATCACCATATCACTGTGAGTGACCGTCTGCGAAGCCGGTATTGACAGTAGCGGCAAACACGCAAATCTCAGTTGCCGAATCGGTTGACGTCGGTTTAGTAACTCCGCGAGATAACTGGGTGCCCGGTCATGCATCACAGAGCACACAAACACAAGCACTTTATATGTCGGCGCACACAGATAGGTAACCAATGCAGGTGCTGCAGAACTGGAGTGATGTGGTCATACTACCTCGTACGGCAGACGAGGCGGGCTGCGCAGTTTTGCACACGTTGCAAAAGATGCAGCGTTGTCTGCGGAAGACCGTAGAGTAATTAATTTGCATAATTGAGGCACTACAAACTTTTGTCAAAAACATGTTAAAATAGTTCTATCACTTACCCTTAGCACCTTTAAATGATAAAACAACATGTTTCTGTACTAAAAACTATCATGCTATGGCCACCATCTGTGCGATATGCCAATGAAATTAAGTCTCTTGATGGCCTGTTTGGTCAAGATACACATTACCATATCGACTGTGATGAATATTGTTACACTAACTGATGTTACGATGGCTAATTTTTATTACTGAAATGTTGCAATTATCATATTTTGCCTTACAACATATGAATACTTCAAGTTGTCCCGACCATAACATAAAACAAAACATATAGGCACATATACAGAATGCCATAATTTCACGAAATATACCGATATGCTGCAAATATTTGGCATCTGATTAGAAAACATGTCTACTAAGGAGGTAATGAAAGTCAAAGCTGTACTTAGTTCATATGTAATATATTATGAATACTTTTAAAAGTCATTATTGATATTTTATGAGGTTCATGGGACAAATTTCATATAAAAATCTCCAAAATGATGATAACGGTGTGCATTATTGTGAGTTTGGTTTACCTGACATATGATTCCTACAAGGAAATATTCATATTGATTTTGTCCCAAGCTAAATTATGAGCAAACACAGTTAAAAAATGCATCTTTAGGCAGTATTTTGGTTAAACTTCCATCAATATATGCTCGGTTTTTAAATTGTCTCATGGAACTTTATGTTAATTCACATTTAATTTCAAACTTTGACATGTTTCGCATAATAAAACGCAGAAAAATGCAAGTTTTGATAACTTAAAATGTTTGGTCTCTTGTCACACGTTATTTGCACCAGGCCTTTTTTTCTTATTTTATTTTGCATTATTTTTAGATGTTTAAAATCTGGATTATATATGGCCATACAACGTTTCGAATAGAACTTGGTGTTAATTTAAAAGTGAAATCAGAACGACACAATGTAAGTTCTAGCAAGCCCTGATTTAATCAGTTGCGCAATCGGCAAGCTACATCACACGTTACGGAGTGCTTACACACTAGTCACTAGCGAGCGACAAGCCGGCAGCAATGCCGTAATTTGCGTAGGTGACATGTTTACAATTCTGAGATGGATGCATGAGTTCAAGCAAAATATTAGAAGCGGGGAAATCGGGGATTGATATCAAAAGTCGGGGTGCGTATTATACATGGTGATATAGAAATTCTATCAAAATTTAGCAAAAGTCAGGGTGCGTATTATACATGGGGGCGTATTATACACGGACATTTACGGTATACATTTTAATACATATAGAAATTGTGAAATGATTGGATAATAATTATATTTGTAACATCTGTATCAAATCTATTTGATTTAGGAGAATAAACATTAATCAGCAAAAGACTAGTATTAAAAAGATATATATATGTATATATATATATATATACATATATATTATATAGTTGTATTATACACACCGACGACCACACCTACGCAAGTGTTGTGACTGCCGATAAGACCACTCCTGAGCCGACCTTTAATCCAGCAGGTGTTCAAAGCATAGCCCAGGTAATAGATAGCATATTGATGTCGTTCTATTTCAGTACAGTAGTCCCTGCAATCTACAGCCCTTTCCAAAAGCAGGAGGAGCTGTATTAATTTATTGTATTATCAATTATCATACCATATTGAAAATATACTTTTTAAAAGTATTGTGCATTTAAAAAAGTAATTATATTCAAAATGTATGTTTTGACACACACTAATATGTTTTTGTAGGATATTAAACAAGATATAGAGAAACAAACTGTTCTAACATAGATCTGCAACTTAAGGACACTGGCTGGGAATGAGGGGTGTTATAAAATGGCAGAGACCACAGTGCTGTACTGAGCATATATGATAAACATAGATTTGGTCTACCATATATACATATATATGTGTAAAATTGGTGTTGCACCAGTTACCAGTAAGTATATATGAATACGGTTGTATCATTTCAGAAAGTAATGGATTTGCAGCTCGAGGTAAAGAAATTGGAACACTCTATCACCGTGCCAGCTGATCTTCTACTGACCCCAGATGGGGTAGTAGAAGCCACTGCTGCATTCTTTGAAGGGCAGCTAAGAAACTTCAACAGGGAAAATAAAGGTTCATTGCACATATATTGCAAAATATTTATGTTGATGTGGTTCTAAATGATTCTGATTATTGGTGTAATTATATATCATATATACATTGGTCAACATTGGAAAATATCTGGTATTCTCAGGTGTTACTTGAGGTGTAGAATGCACCACTTCTTCAAGTTTGAGACCAGATTATGACACCCGTCAACATTTACAAATGGATGCAGGCAGTAATCCGGCTAAAGGGTCAACTAGCCAAATTGCTGCCAAATACCCTTCGGCTTAGAAAAATCAGCTACAAATACACAATTTTACTGTCAACAGCTTCTACAATCACATCTAGAAATCTGACTACTCAAATGCGAGCGTTATAGTTAGAGTATATAATTATAATTTGCTGTTTCAGATTTGTAACCAAGTGAGTGAGTAAGTCACGTGACGTGTGCGTGGAGAGGAAACTGTTTTACGACAGAAATTGTTTATGTCTGTGGGAAGTAAACATTTTATAATTTATGTATATATATATATATACATATATGTAAATATATATATATATACAAACTGTATAAACATACGTAACGCCCGGATAAATGAAAACGCGACAGTCGTAGCTGGTGCTAAATACATTCCCCTAGATACGCGCACGCACAGAAACGTCACCCGGATATTATTTAACGCCCGGATAAATGTATAAGCGCGACAACGGACCAAATCGGATAAAGGCCCATACCGGTATCGGACGTCCGCCATCTTGACCAAAATCGGAATTCCATGATTGGACGTCCCAAACTGGAATATGTAATTAGACACTAGTCACGTGATCAACCAGTTGTAATTACTGCTACGTATTAATAAAATATACAATACAATAATGTATCTTGCTATATGTTCCGATTCACAGAAACTCCGTTAGTTGGCGCCACTTGATTCGATTGGGACGTAAGGGGTCAGCACACTGATAGTTTCCTAATTTTATTTTTGTAAACTCTGTTTGTGTTTTATGCACATTTCAAAGGTGCCACCAAAACATCAGCACTTCGCTGTTGGAAAATTTGTAATCCAGCACAATGTTTCCAGGTGGCACTATGAATTCCTGCTACAGTTTTCCAGAAAGTCCAATTTGTGTTTTGTAAGAAAATTCAATACAATCAGTTGTTACGTTACATTCAAATTTGTATTGATTTTTTGACCTTATGCCCTATTTACAAAGGCAAACATCAACAAAAAGTCACCTTAGGGTGTGAATTCCTCAAAGGCCAGATATCTCGAGCAGTTCAATTACATAATATTACATAGCCTCATTAGCAGACATTCATAAAACAATACCACTTGCTTAAAGGCCATATCCGGGAATAAAATGTGCTCTTTTCTTTAATAACAAATGGTTCTAATGATGATATTGCCAAAATGTTTAAATATGGTATATGAGCATACGACATAAAAAAGAGCCTTTAAATTTGCCGTTTTACGGAAACTCCCGAGCGATGCCGGATTTGCATTTGTTGCTGAAACGTGACGTCAGTCGTGGTTCCACCGTCAGTTAGTGCAGCGGCTTCAAGCCTGCGGCCCTGCGCAGTCGAGCGGTGTCATGTAAACAACTCGATACAGATGACGGCTTACTCGAGTAGTTCAGAGAGCTATATCAATTTTGACGCGGATCACGAAACGTTTGATCACATATATTTCGGTGACAGTGAGGATGATATTGCCGAGATCGACAATGTTGATGTTAGCCAGTTAGTGTGGCACCGTATAGACACGAACTAGTGAAGAAGCTCCGACAACTGACCGGGCCCACTTGCGCAGATTCGCCGGTAACCGAATCGCCTTCGCCTCTGTTGTGTTCGTCGAAGGAACGGCAGATTTCTTTACATCTAACTTACGCCTGAAACCCATCTTCCATTCTACGAAGCCTTCGAAGTCGCCAGGCGCAACGAAATGCGAACCACAAATAATGCTAGTTGTCGTAGCATGGGTCCAATCGGCCCTGTTGTTTCAAACAAAACGTTTCCATTTCTGCCGAGTAACTGGCTCTTTGGGAAATTCGTGCGCTGAATGGCCAGTCAGATTCGAATTGCTGCAGTTTCCAACAACACACTTGTTCACCATTTCTCTATGTGAATGAATATATACCAGTTCAAATATCCACCAAAGAAATCCAGCCGCCGAGAACGCTTGCGATCCCGGTGTCACGGGCCCCGATTCACCCGTGCCAGGATTCACCGCCTACTTTCGGCCCGCGACGGTAGCGGGCCCAGAGTAGGTGCGTGCCAGGATTCCGCGTTGTTACTAAGGTGGTTTGCGTTAGTAATACGAAATGTTTTCCAGTATAATTGTTCGTATACATATTAAAAATAAAATGGAATAACTTGCATGATTATTTTCACGCACACAAACATATCATGTGATTTAGAGCCCTCTTTTTGTTGTTTGTGATCTGTAATGGAGGCTATAACTAGTATCGAGGCTATCGTGATATGTGGCGCACGGCACTGTCTATATGCACAGCTGCGGTGTCGTGCTATTCTTTTGTGCATACGAAATACTTTCTTCTTGAAATGGTGGTAAATTAATCAACACAATAAATAAAAATATAGTAGGGCCTACTTATTCTTATTGCCTTCTTATGTAAATTGTTTATGTTTATTTATCCTTTATTTTTGATGGATAACTATTTGCACACATTAGGGCACAGCACATTGTGTGATAAAATTGGCTTTAATTTATATATATATGTATATATATATATAACTCTTACAAGGGGTGCCACTGGTTCACATACAAATGAATTACAATATGTAGTGACCAGTTTCCTCTAGGTAAATTCCTAAATATGTTATTGAAGTAACTTGAATTATACTAATTACATTTATTTTAATTACATCATGATCATCGTCTTATTTTCAGGAGTAAATATAATAAATTTGTTTTATTTATGTTAAGTGATATTTTGTTATAATGAATCCATGCTGATATCATATTGTGTTCTGAATTTACTTCTTCAATAAGCCTAGTAACATTTGTGTGTAAATGAAACCTATTTGTGCCATCTGTAAATAACATATTTATTGTTATAACAATGTTGTTTTAATATAACATGAACAGAACTGGACCTAGCATAGATCCTTGTGGAACAACACATGTGGCTGTCATTACTTCCGAATCTGATTGGTTATACAAAATAAACTGTTTTCTACTTAATTTCGAAACTACTGTAGATGTACACTTCTTATTCAATAACAACTGAGTTTATTATGTACAATATCATGTTCTGTGGTGTACAATTTAACAAATCCAATCCACAAGTCATCTAGGCTAAACAACCAGCCAACCAACCGATATTTGGTATTATTAGCAATACATTCAACTGACTGGATTGAACTGTTTTCAGTCATTGCCAATATATTCATATACCATACATCGACAACTTCATAAAAGAAACATTTAAGCACATTCATAACCAAACTTACTGGCTACTAACAAACTAACCTATACACACACTCAACATATCATTTTCTTACCTGAAAGACCAACTATACCAAACAACAACACCTATGAAATATGCATTCTCTCTGTGCGTTGGCTGAATTCATAAATGTAACCCACCATTCTAAAATGAGACACTTCTTACTGATGGTCATTACGAGTTATGAGCCGTCACTGTCACAATTTGTTATTGAGTAAGTTTCCATTAGTAACTTGCATAGATCTCTGAGGAACATTATCCTCATGTTAGTAAGTTTTAGGCCAGGTTGCACACATTACACAGTCTTAGTTCACTGTACAGTATAACCACCTTAAGAGAAAAGTTGCTTGATGATAAATGATCAAAAATTAACACAGTGACAGGGTGCCAATTTGCAGGGTTAACTACATTGTGAGGTTCTACTATACTCTCTTAGTACAGTTCTACTGTACTCTCTTTAGTACAGTTCTACTGTATTCTTTGAGTTCAGTTCTACTGTATTCTTTTAGTACAGTGTGTGCAGTAGAACTGTACTGGTTTTGTTACCAGTTTGGCACACTGCAAGTGCCACCATGAAATATTTTTTTCGCACTCCACCCAGTCTGTGTAGTCTCTATTGGGCTGGCAGGTGGGATTGCAGCAAGAATCACTGCTGCCCTCTTCCACCAGTCGGGCGGTCACGAACTCTCGGTAGTGAGAAGCCTGGGCCTGACCCATCAGCCCAACTGCCACACCCTTTGCCAAAGCCTCAGCATTCTACAATAGTAATTATTTCTTTATTTAGTAATACTGTTTAATAAAATTGTAGTCAATTATGGTGTTATGCCTGATCTGACTGTTTAAGACATTTCTAACACTAGGCTATAGGCTGGAGATGGACCAGATAAATTAACTTGAACCAGTGTATTTACTTGGTGCTAGTGATCAAGTACTTGATAATTACTTTTAAAATTTGAAATGTATAGTGGTTAGTAGTACAACATATAATATTTAAATCATGGCATGTTTTTGTCCTCATGGAAGAAACCATGTGCAGAAATACTTTCTACCTGTGCTACCAATATCAACATTTCTATTTCCTTCTTACACCATTACAGTGTCATCTTGTGGTGCCAGCCTCAACAAGTTACTAAGACACAGACAGGTAGCAAACATGTCTTATCAGCTCACCCAACCACTGACACACTAGCAAGCTCTAGCAGCTAGCCTGGTTAGTTGGATACAACAGTGGCCAGGTGCTTCAAAACCAAACTTTCCATTGACCACAAGATGACGAGGTGATAACTAATTATAATTACCAGCCGACTTCTAGGCTGGTAATAAAACTAGGCTGCACATGGACTGAGAGAGCAGAGATAGGAGAAAGAGTAAAAAGTGGCAAAGTGGCCCTGAAGTCCTTTGTACTAATACGTCTATATGTGACCCCGGCTGACCAAATGAGTGATAAGTCAGACAAATTGTAACATTGTTTTCTCACATTCTTGTAAAGGTTGGGTAGGGTGCTTTACACGGTTTAAAAAATTATGACTGCTACAAAAATTGGCAAAGTTATGGAGCAGTGAACATGGTAGGGGTCAAAAAATTAAAATGAAGAAAACGGCTTGAAGTTTTACATTATATATGCAAATGGACTGCACGGAAATATTACATGCATGTCATTCAAATGTGGCACACTATGTGTATGTTATGTTGCAATGATACACTGGAAGTACAAATGTGCTGCTACAATAACTAACACATGGGCAAAACAAAATTCACACATGAACGCAAGTAGTTGGACAAAAGTCCCTCCGGGCAAATGCTACCCTGGGGAAAAAAAAACCTTTCTACTCTATTTCTGCCATGGGCACGGCAGAAATACATTTCTGCTCGGCAGAAAACTAACCCTGCAATTTAGTTATATGATTTTGAAACTTAGATTTATTTACTTAAATTCCAGAACAGCTCTTGACATATATACGCTTTACATTAACACTTGTAGACATTTCCTATCTTATCTAAGTTTTGGTGGATTGAAGATCATTTTATAATCTAAGTCAATGGATATGTATACACTGTACATTAATTTTTAGGGAAAGTGCCCTTGCAGGACCTTGCCCAATGCCTTTATTAAAATACCCTAAAAATAAGCCATTATTTTAATATAAGGGATTTGACTCATTATGTTGTCATTTCCAGGGCAAATATTTATTAATGTAATCAATTATAATGCATCATTTCCACTGCACCACAACTAATTAGTCAAAGTCAATTAATTTAATGTTGAAAATAATAACTGTTGGTGAGCATTTCCAATTCAACATCAATATAATTAGAAGAGGAGATGCAATGTTTCGGTCAATAAGTCCATGCCAGGGGTAATTTTGCACAAAGTGCAATACCAGTTGGGATCGAACCAACAACTAAAACCAAGACATTAGCATGTACTATCAATTACAAACAAAATTTTGTTTTATAGAGTTAATCAATTACTCCAAAAGGCAAGCTGATTCTCTTTGAAAGACTTTATGGTAACCTCTCTCTTGGCCTAGGCATTGCCCGATGTGGTCAAACAGCATTAGTGACTGATGTCAGAAATAATGTGGAAAGAGTTCGGAGCACTAATTACCTAACAGACAGTGAAATATAAGTTAGTAAAATCAAAACATTCTGAGTGAGAGAAATGTTATGTGAAATAGTAACTAAATCCTTCCAAAAATCACTTTACCAATACGATAATAGCGTTTTATATCCATACCTGCGGACAAAATTTAAATGTTTGTTAGTAAAGATTTAATAAATTTTAGTTAACCGAATGAAAGAAATATGAGCGTGCAAAGAAACTGCGTCGACTTGAACTTAGAGAAGTAGACTTATGCAAATTATTTTATACCATCTGAGATACAAAGACAGCCAGGGTTGAGGAGAGTTGACTTGAATTAAAATTTACTTAACCGAGTTTGAGTTATGTGGAATGCACTGTACTTCCTTTCTTTATTAAAAAATCATCAGCACATTTATTTTTCATAATTATAAAACACAATTCTCAACAAACGAGTTCTTTTATTTTGCAGATGCAGCATGTGTCCAGAAAGTTACGATCAAACAATGTGTCTTTGTGCAGTCCGTTTTTGTTGAATTGGAGGAGTCGGTTGTTTTTCTTGTTCAGACATCGTACAACAGTGTTTCAACTTCATGTACTGATCATCCTCTAAAACGTAGAACATGAAATAAGTATAATAAACAAACAAAACATAAAATAATACATTCCATACATAATATCTGCCACCTTTATCTCCTCCAGGCACTATACAAACCGTTAGAAGGGCACAAAGAACCAGTAGACGGTAGAGTGGTGGTTAATAATTATGCCATAAATCAATACTTTTGTAGTGGAATAGACAATTTAGGTTTACTGCTAAATTGGGTCTAACAATTGTTATTATTTAATTATCAAAAAGGGTAAACCGTCATTTGGGATATAATTTGCCAGTTTCTTGATGCCCTAACGTTGTTCTGTTCAAATTAAACATAACACTGAAAATTATATAGGAAAAAACAGTTAACCATTTCAGACATTAGGTCATTGAGTCAATTAATCGAAGCTAAACTCCATAATATATTGTTGTTATCAACCTTACTTTAAATTAGACCCACGTATATGCTTACTGTGGGATATTCCTCTGTACAGAGGTCACCACATAAATGTGAAGAAGATAATATATGAGCATTAAATTACCTTGTACAGAGGTCACCACACTATTGTGATGAATAAGAAGTAACAAACAATTGTTTCATAACAATGAACAAAGCATACCTTTTTCGGGAAAAAAATACATTTCATAGAGTTTGCAGCAAAGGAGTTGGCCTGGACTTCTGAATCAATGTTTCGTCGACTAAGTGTACCGCATTTTTTTCAGCTCAACAGGAGATAAAACAAATCAAATAATTTAACACAACATTTACTAATACACTGTCTGATCTTGTATAACAACCATGTGACACGCACTTACACAGCAGATAGTATGCACGATTTTGGGCAGTAGGCGTCTCTTGAGAGACTCTGTTTTTAGTCTATTTAATGACTCTAAGTAGGCCTACTTCACTCAAAACAACTTTTGTAAGAGTTTGTTTGCACGACATTCAAAGAATTTGAGAATAGATAGCTGAATATAGATATCTTGTGAAAGTATGTTCTGCTTTTGTTGACACGATAAAATCACTGGGCAGTACAAATTTTATTCTCACCAGCATAATCATACGCGGAGAAGCTGTGCGAATAGCGTCGTTTTACCCACCGTCTGGGGTAAGACCACATTAAGGATTCGTCCGCCATTACCCTCCGAGAGAGTTGCCAATAGAAATGGCATTATGCAGGTTGTGTGAATTTCTGAGAGTTCTTGTATAGTGTTGATTGAGTAGAAATTATGTTGTTCTGCAGCGTGGTACCAGAGCTGTCAAATTATGACAGTTGTCAAATTGTGCTTTTCTGCGTATAGACACAGGTGTCATTTGGCTATATGATGTCATTAGGGCAAATCACTGTCTGGTTCTAGCAGAAATGAAGGGGTGTCAGGTTTGAAAGTGGTTTATGGAAAATTGAGGTATGAGAATTTTACGAATTTTGCACAGCATGTGTATGAATAGAGGGTAAATATGGTGTAGAAATTTAAAGAAAACTGTTGGGTAAAATTTACAGGAAATGAAGGAAACGTTATAATGGCCGCCTATGGGGAAATCTAATGTGGTCTCACCCCGTCTATTTCGTATTTATTGACCGCTTTGTGTATCGCATTACTGATGCGTTTGTCGGCTCCTGCCAGTCCTGCTCCGAGTCCTGGTCGATGTGTGCCATGCACCAAATAATGCTTCAAGCATGTCATATACATCACGTATTTGTTGTCTCTGTCCTCCATACTCACCATGCCTCCTTAAAAACACGCAGAACTAAATAAATCGACGTACAACTGCTAATTCACATAAACTATACGACCGCGGATACTTCTGGCACGACTGTGAAAAACGTGACGTCACATCTCATCAAAGTGCCTACTGCGACTGCGCACGCATGCGCAGTATCCGTTTTGAGGAATCCTGGCACGGCTGAATCGGGGCCCGGGACACCGGGAATGTTTTCCACAACTGACGTCACGATTCTGCCTCTCGCGGCATTTTCGGAAAACAGACTTTTCGAAGCCTGCGCCAGGACAGGTCCCATTTAATGTCAATTTTAGAAATGTTTCAGCAAACGTGTGGTTTCTGGCTTGTCATTATATTGCAGAACACATATGTACATGCATATTTTTATATTTAGTAGCAATTTCCCCCCCCCAGGATATGGCCTTTAATTGGCCAGCAGGTCCAGTCAGTAGACAGATCTGATAACAGGCTCCGTCTATGGCTGACTCCAGCTAATCACTGTCCTCAGACTTCATTAGGGTCAATGACAACATCTTCACGTGTATTTAGTTAGCTGAAGTAAACAACAAACGATTGATGAATCACCCTGCTGCAATGTTATTGGTTCATTTTCATACGTATTTTCAAATTGAGCCTTAACTACTGGCATACGCACCCCACGCCTCTTATAAGACATGTGTTCCGTCGCTGTGATTTGGACTTGCAGACTGATGAGAAGTCTGTAATATCCAAAAACGGTTTGTTCCATTCAACTGTAGTTTTGCCATATACGTATTTTCAGTAATTGTTTCAAGATATTTGAAATATAATGCGTCCTCCGTGACTGTGCAATGACTATAGCGTGCTTCCGTTGCCAGGCTCTCTAATTGGGGTCAGCACACTGATAGTTTTCCCATTGGCGACCATGTTAACATTTTGTCTGATTATAAGATAACGTGACCTACGCAATGTATTAAACTTCTCACCTGCCGTTATCATCATCTCATTGACATGCTGGTCGAGTTTAGTCAAAATCTAATATTTCTAGCTCTTACAAAATGCCTGTATGTATGACACCCGTCAACATTTACAAATGGATGCAGGCAGTAGTCACTATACACTTCCGCCTAGTAAAATCAGCTAAAAATAAAAAAGCAAATTATAAACTCAAACTATAACGCTCGTATTACGACAACAAACGAAACACATTTAACTACTCGATATTATTTATCACTACGTGATCTACTGGTGCCAAATAGTATGCTTTACATATGCACATAAACATCACCCGGATAAAATTTAACGCCCGGATAAATGTAAGCGCGACACCGTAACAGCTTGGAGGTGTGCACAGTTTGATGACGTATATTTTAATTGTTATTGAGATAGTGTAATTTTCCTTTTGTGGTTAATAAAGTTATATGTGTAGATTTATATAAAACTTTCGTGAAGATTTGCAAGATTCAGGAAATCTATTTGGGGTAAGACCACTTTAAGGATTCGTCCGTCATTATCGAAAGAGTACCCATGAAAACATTTTGGTGTGATGTATGAATTTTTTTCGAGCACTTTTAACATGGCACATGAATACTGAATGTACTACGGCATTAGATCTTTCACGAGGTTGCAATAAATATACGCTAGTCGCTTGCATATTCGCACAGTGGCTATTTTGCAAAATTGAGGGGTGTCAGGTTTGGGTGGATTTATCTGAAACATGAGGTATGAGAATTTCAATAATTTTCTACAGCACTTGTGTCAATGGAGATTAATATCCTGTGAAATTTTCAAGAAAATTGTGTATCAAATTTTGTAGGAAATGAAGGAAACGTTATAATGACCGCCTAGGTAAAATCTAGTGTGGTCTTTCCCCTTCTCACACACGTTCCAATGGCTCAGAATTTATTCTGTTGGTGGCGCCACCTAGTGAATGTCATGTAATTAACTTTGGCTAGTCTCGCCAGCTCTGCTGATCCGTTTCTACGGTCAGCATGCAAAACACATTTTAAAAAGGGCTTTGCATAATTATTCTAACTCGAATGTTAAAATATAACAACTGGAGGTACATTATACGCATTGGTGGCACAAGTCGAGGTTTCTGATCAGCTTCAAAAAGTTGAATGTCGCCGCGAATAATATTCAAGTTGATCAATACTGACATTTTAATAACCAGTTTATTCTGTTTGTAAGAGGTCGACAACATTGAATGTCCAGGACCAAAGTATCTTGCATAAATCAACCATTTATAGAGCCGATATGTGCGTTGTTGATGGTAATATTGACAATAAGAGATAAACAAGGATATTTGTTAGGCCAAAAATGTAAACAAATCGAAACGTCTAAGCTGGAGTAAAGTTGCATATCTGGTAGTGAATATAAATATTACCGGTAGCATGTGTTTAATTGTACGTGGGGTCATGTAATGTTAAGACAACTTATTGTAAAGTTTCTCACAATGTCACAAGATTGTCACACTTTCGAGTTGTGTGAATCATACTAAAAACCAGGGTTATTGTGCTGGTAGTCAAATGGCCTAGTGTTGTAACAACAGAACATTACATAATGACATAACATCTGAGAAACAATATAGTAAGTCAACGAGCTACAAATTAATAAGGTATATAAATGTATAATTTGGATGCCAGCTTCTGTACTATAATAATGCAGCATTCTAGAAACATGAATGTGTGTTTTGTAATCTAAAAATGGATTGTTGTACGTGTGTGTTTACTACATTTATAAATTTAAATATCTAAATGTTATTTTGAGGGATACATCAAAATGTAGCAGTGGAACACTTTCTGCTCACCAGTATATCTGGAAAAGGATACCATTATAAATACTGTTCCGACACTTGTTGTTATAGTCAGACACTTGTTGTCTTATGGAACGCTGTTTCATACATTTTTTTACATTGTCAGATATGTGTGGCACAGTGGCTAGAGTATTGGACTCTTAATTGAGACAACCCGGATTCGAATCCTAAGCTGCCGTATCGAACCTTGGACAAGTTTGTTCACTTTATGATGCTTCAGTTCACTCGGCTGTAAAAATAAATATCCACCACTGGCTACCGACTGTGGTGGATATTTGTGTGTGGATAGTTTTCATGCATTAATTGGCTGAATGATTCCCAGAGAAGTTGTAATGGTGTTCGATTGAACAGGTCTGCCAGGGAGTAAAGTGTACAGAGCATTGACCAGTACTGAGGACGGGATACTGTGCTATATAAAAACTTACATTTGTGTTGGTAAATTTATATTTGATAAACATAACAACTTGGTGGTGTATAACTAACCTGCTATATTTATATGTAATTTGTGTTTTATCACATGTAAATAATAAATTTTTAGATGCATTTTGTCAAGTTGTTTTTGTGTATAATATTATTGTTATTTTTGACACTCTCCCTTATTAATAACTGGTCTACAACATTTTACACAACATTATTACATTGTATTATAGATAGTTTGTATTTGCAGGAATTGTTGAAATAAATATGAATCATCGTAATAATTTAACCCAAAAAACTCTTCTTTGCCATATGTCATTGTTTATTTCATTTTCATTTTGCCCAATTTTCTGTATGCCCCACACATGAGAGACATTAAATACACCATATTATATATAGCTCATATAACACAGAATAATAAGTAAATTTATTGTTATTCTTGTGTCAGATTGTGGTTGTAACATACAGTATATGGAATACTACTTGTCTGTAATTGTTGGCCTATTTGAAAGTTGCCTATGTTTCAACTACAATGCAAGCAGTCAATTATGGGTATACCGATTATGTCAGATTTGTTTGCAGCTGTTGGTATGTTAGCCGATATATGGTACCAACTAAGATATTTATGTAATCATGATTAGATGCACAAGTAAATATACACGGTATGCATAAATATCTACCACAAAATATAACTATCATATTTAGTATTATCTGCTAAGTACACTGTTTATGGATAGAACATATTTTATATTTCAGTACTATTTAGGAATGAAAGACAAAAAACAATGTCGCTGTCACATTTACTTTTTGAATCATGGATGTTTTTTATACCTCTGTTGTTTAGGCCTAGTAATATATGGACAGCCAGTAATCCCATACAGGCTTGTGTGAAAAGGATAGTTGGCATGAGAGCCAACTTCAAAAAACTATTGAATCCCTTTGGTCATGCAGACGTCACACTGTCCCAGTGTCTGCTATTGCAGTGTAAACGTTTATAACCTCCAGGGTGAAACTGACTGAAGGAGGTGATTTACAGAAGTGCAATCATAAAACCTGTTGAAACTAGTGGAATATTCTTTTCCTTGTAAATAATTAAATAACCATACCATCAATTACTATTACATTGCTTCCTATTACTATTACAGTGTGTTTTTATTAAACCTATTACTGTTACTATTACTTCAATATTTGTAATTGTTACTATTACATATTACTATTACCCCAGGCCTGTTTGTGATTACTACCCTTCTCTTCACTGGATTGATACATTTGATATATATTTATTTATGAATTTGATTTATATATTTATAGAATTTGATATTTATTATCAAGTTGTGAACACGGCTGGATACCGCTTCGCTTCACAGATAATTATCCTGGAAATAAAACTTAAGTTGAGAAGTTATAGTTGATATAAAAGTACCAAGGGTGTGGTGATTACACCACAAATGTAATAAGTTATGATTACTATTGAAATGTATGATAACTTAGAATATGAATGTAATCAATTATGATTTATATATTTCTGGTAAGTATAAACATTATTACAATTATATGATAATGGTTACATTTTGTAATATAATTGATATAGTGAAATAAAAGTAGTATTTTATTTCCACCAATTGTATTCAAGTAAAATTAGGCCTACATTTATACTGTACAATAAATGCAATGTGTCGATGCACTAACAGTAAACGCGTTCATACCCTAACAATGAAATTAATGTTATGACAACCTGGGTTATATGTAGGCACACTGTCACAAACTTGCTCAAAGTATTATTCACCCCACGGTATTCTTATAATGATTTCCATTAATCTTACTGTCGAAGCGGTATACAACTAGTGTCCCAATTTTGAGCATCGCGCAATTCCGTGGCTATGCAATATTTTGACAACTGCACTGAGTGATGACAAGCCAACCAGGTTTATAACAAGTATAGCTGCATTTCAGTATATAAACTTTCACTGACGCATTTAAACAGGATGAAACAAATGACACAATACGAAAGGGATACTGAATTGTCAGTGCTCACAACAATAATGAATGCTACTTCGTTTTGTCTTGGAAGCTGGCGTAGATTTTCCTTGTTAATGACGTATACTACTACACATCTTGTGACACGATGATTCTTAATCACAGATAACGCTATGATCTCACGGCATTAATTTGTACTGAACATGAAGTATTTTATACAAATAAGACGATTAATAACGTCTTGACTTTGCCTAGACAACATCTAACATGACATGTTCATGTTATTGTTGACGTTCTAAAATGTCGGGCTCTGAAAACCTCGGAACGAGGCGGAACAACGCGGAACCGATGTAAAAATGTCTATAACATTCGACGTGTGCTTCGCATCAGACTGGTACATCATACATACTTAAATATCCATATAATACAATCTGTCTGGCTATATGAAGGCATACTATCGAAGGTATATTTCTATGCGATGGAACGACGGTGAAATTTCGCCAGTTATTGCCGGAACCGCCGGTAGGTGTGAATAGTTCCATCGACGTTCTGTATCATAAAAGTGTAACTTAATCTACATGTATATATTATGCCTGAAGTATAAGTCTGATTCAAACCACACATGAAATGCTAGAGAGATTTTGCATTGGTGCCGCGTTCCGCAGTTTACAGGCGCCCCAAACTGTCAACAAAAGACACGTCACCCGCTCGACAGCGGGATTCCCTTGTCGATTATGTCCAACCAATCAGCGATTTAAAAAACGCTAGCCCCCGTGGATATAATTATAGTTTTTTGCGCCGTTTTATTTTAAAATGGCATATTATGTGAAAACAAGTTTGTAAGGAAATGAGGAAACTGGTATTTAGTGTATGGGACATGTCGACTCATTGGAAATTTGTATTTTAAACATGGAGGAATTCAGAATGCAACTTGAATACGTGCCTAATAAATTTGCAAGCATGGCTGTGTCTAGTTACACAAAATCAAACGAATTACTGTTATTACTGAATTTGCAGTCGTTTTTTGTACAATTACAGGCGTCGTCCACCCACCGGTCAGCTATTTGGACCGCCCGGCATCATCCCGGTGATTAAAATCACTAACCGTGTCGGGACCGCTGCTTTACTATGGGATTTTATTTACACTAGGGTCGAATGCGTAATCATGCGAACCAATTAGACAACGTGTATAAAAGGTTAGTGTCAAACTCATTATTCATTACAGTTAATGCTATTAGTATACATAGTTAGGGTTAGGATCAGTATTAGAAAATAGTTAGTGTTAGTTACACTTAGAATTAGGGAGAGGCGTCCTGTGATTACCCAGTCGACCGCCCCCTTATCAGTTTCTGTGAGCGGTGGCGCCGCGCGATGGGCTATGCGTTGGGTATTACGGAAATGACGTAAAGTTCTGTTGCGTAGCGCCATTTCCTACCACGTTTGCAGTGCGAAAGAAATCTTTCTGAATTAACCCGGAATTCGACTGCTTGGTGCAGCCGACAGCAAAAGAACACATTCTAGGTACCTGGATCGATGCCGTTAGTTGACTGTTATATATGACATATCACGTGTTCCTGTTTCTGGTTGGAGAGTTGTTCCGCACTTCCGGCAATAAAATGTTTGTTCTATTTGACCACGTCAATAGTTCTCTGTAAATGTCGTACCCAATACACGACATATTGGCGAAGAACGTTGGGATAAGTAACCACAACAAGACGAGCTCTAGCACCTAGACCGTCGCACGCAAGTAGAACTTTCGCTGACTACGTCATTGTGAAAAATGGAAAACACGGGTTTCGAGCCGTTCGCCATAACGCCCGCTGACAGCGCAAGTGCGCGATGGGAGCGGTGGATTTCGACAATTTCGTCGTCGCGCGAGATATAGACGACGACAGGCGGAAGAAGGCGATGTTGTTACACTACGCTGGTGAAGCTGTATTCGAGCTGAGTGAGTCTGTTGGTGTCGTCGACAGTGACAATTACGCTGAAACGAAAGACAAGCTTACGGCCTACTTCACACCGAAACGAAACGAAGAATATGAAGTGTTCGTCTTTCGCCAGTCACAACAGCACACTGGTGAGACACTGGACCAATTTCACGCTCGACTTCAACTGCTGTCTAAAAATTGCAATTTTCAAGACAAATCGCGTGAAATAAAATCGCAAATCATTCAGAAGTGCACGATGCCTACGATTCGCGAAAAGGGACTGAGTGAGGCAACGATCAGTCTCGATCGTTTGCTGACGTACGGTCGTACGCTTGAGTCCACAATGCATCAATCATCGGTCATGGGGACCAACGCCGCGTCAACGACGAACGTCAACGCAGTTTCCAGTGATCGTCATCACCACCCGCGTTCGAGGAAGCAAAACCGCGACTGGAATAGTCGTTCTGTTGGTCGCCAGGGTGCGCCACCGAAAACTGACAATCAACGAAAACCCCGTCGTGTGGCGCCACCGCGCTGCAGCGATACCGTTTCAAAATACGGCAATGCACAATCTTGTCCAGGCTGTGGAAAATCTCCGCACAATAGAGCGGAATGTCCAGCCTGGGGCAAAATATGTTACAAATGCGAAAAACCTAATCACTTCGCTAGAGTGTGTAGAGCTGTCTTGGCAAACACTAATTTGGTAAAGGACGTTCCACAACAATCAGACAATGCAGGTTTATGCAACGACACATACGCATTAAATCTGTACAACTGCAACGCCACGCGCACGAACACTGTCGCACCATACATGTGTACAATTGACATTCAGAGTACACGAGTCAAGATGGAAATTGATACTGGGGCTTCAGTTTCGTTGATAGCAGACAGAGACTGGGTTAGAATCAAAGAGGCTAATCCACAGCTGACACTCGGCACACGTGACGTGCCAAGTCTGCGCACGTATTCAGGCGACACAATTCAACCACTGGGGCAGGTGCTATTGAATGTACATCACAATCGCCAACATCATACGCTGAGTGCGCTGATCGTCCCAGAGGCTGGTCCGAATCTGCTCGGACGTGATTGGCTGTCGGTGCTACGTCTTAATTGGGCTGAACTGCATAAAATGGACCAAGATTCGTTTCTTGAGCATTACCAAGCTGTCTTCACGGCAGGACTAGGCAAGCTCAAAGGAGTTACTGCCAAGTTGTACATTGATGAGTCTGTACAGCCACGGTACTGCAAACCACGTCTAGTGCCGCTCGCTCTTCGTGCAAAGGTAGAAGATGAACTAGAACGCCTACAGGCTGAGGGCGTCATTCATCCCGTTGAGTTCTCAGAATGGGCTGCTCCTATTGTACCAGTACTCAAGTCTTCAGGAGACATCCGGATTTGCGGAGACTAGAGGGTCACGATAAACAAGGCAGTGAAGGTCGACAAATATCCCATTCCCAACATCGATGATCTGTTCGACAAAGTAGCTGGTGGACAACTGTACACAACGCTCGATCTAAGCAACGCTTATCAACAAGTTGTCCTCGATCAGGAGTCGCGCAAGCTAACCACAATCAACACCTCCAGAGGTCTGTTCGAGTACGAACGCCTTCCGTTTGGCGTATCTTCTACTCCTGGAATTTTCCAACGCATCATGGAGCAACTGCTGCAGAACATTCCTATGACCGTGGTATATCTGGACGACATCCTTGTTTCTGGAAGGACACCAGAGGAGCACGACAGCAACCTGCAAATGGTGCTCACGCGACTGCTCAATACTGGAATACGGTTGCAGAAGGAGAAGTGCACGTTTCGACAGACGTCTTGCAAGTACTTGGGCCATATCATCGACAGGGAGGGCATCCACCCGACGAACGACAAGGTGCTCGCCATACAGAGTGCGCGTGCCCCGCAAAACGTGCAAGAGTTGCGCAGCTACCTTGGTCTGATCCACTATTATCACAAATTTCTGCCGAACATCAGCAACCTCTTGGCACCGCTGCATGAGTTGACTCGATTGGACGCGAAGTGGAAATGGAGTGCGATTCACCAAGATGTATTTGAACGATCAAAGGCATTAGTGTCTTCTTCTACGGTGCTTATGCACTACAACCCCCGTTTACCCATCGTTGTGAGCAGTGACGCTTCTCCCTACGGCATCGGGAGCGTGTTGTCTCATCGCCTACCCGACGGCAGCGAAAAGCCAGTAGCGTTCGCGTCACGCACTCTATCTTCTGCTGAGAAGAAATATGCGCAACTAGAAAAGGAGGCGTTATCTCTTGTGTTCGGAATTACGAAGTTCCACAAGTACCTCTATGGTCGCGAGTTCGTACTGCAATCGGATCATAAGCCATTGTTGGGACTCTTGAAACAAGATCGACTCATATCGCCAATGTCCAGCGCACGAATACAACGTTGGGCGCTGACAATGAGCAACTACCAGTACAAATTTGAGTACAGGCCGGGGACCAGCATCAGCCACGCTGACTGCCTTAGTCGATTACCTCTGCCTGACACACCAGAGAAAGTACCGGTTCCACAAGAAGTAGTCCTGGCATTGTCAACCATGGACGAGAGCCCGGTCACATCGGACCAGATCGAAAAATGGACGGCTCTTGACCCCGTTCTTTCACAAGTACGTCACTTTGTGGAACACGGTTGGTCTAACCAAGCACCACGAGAGCTCGATGCATACTGTCAACGAAAAGACGAATTGAGCGTACAACAAGGAGTGTTGTTCTGGGGAGCCAGAGTGATCGTGCCGCCCAAGGGACGCGATGCGCTGCTGGATGAGTTGCATAACACACACCCTGGCATCGTCAAGATGAAAGCGCTCGCCCGAAGTTACATGTGGTGGCCTGGATTGGACATGGAGATCGAAAGATACATGAAAGACTGCAATGTGTGTCAGCTGCACGGCAAGCAACCGCCTGTAGCACCACTACACTCGTGGGAGTGGCCAGGTCGCGCTTGGCACCGAATCCATATTGACTATGCTGGACCGTTTGAAGGTCGCATGCTGTTGATCATTGTGGACGCACACAGCAAATTCATCGATGCTCATGTGGTATCTACAGCAACCACGAGCATAACTCTCACCAAACTTAGGCAAACATTCGCATATATTGGACTGCCTAACACGATCGTCTCGGACAATGGAAGTTGCTTCACAAGCGATGAGTTTGGACAATTCTGCAGAGCAAATGACATCAGACACATCAGATGTTCACCGTACCACCCATCAAGCAATGGTTTAGCTGAGAGAGCAGTGCAGACAATCAAGCCTGGTCTGAAGAAAACCAAAGGTAATCTGGAAGACAGATTATACACTCTGCTAGCGAGGTACCGGATCACGCCACAGGGTACCACGGGTCGAACACCTGCATAATTCGTACTCAAGACTTCACCTCGAACACGCCTGGATCTCATACGACCATCAGTTCAAGATCGCGTTCTGCAAAAACAGGCATACGACAAGCAACGTCATGACGCTCATGCGGCTGCACGTACGTTCCGAGCCGGAGACTGCGTCTGGGCCATGAATTTCCAAGGAAAACCTAAGTGGGTTTCGACAGTCATCGAGAACCAGCTGGGCCCACTCACGTTCACCGTACGTTTGAGTGACGGCCGCCTTTGGAAACGCCACCAAGACCATCTCAGAGAGAGACGACCCGATGAAACGGAGACGGTTGATGCAGAGCAACAACAACAACAACAACAGCAGCAGCAGCAGCAACAATCGGTTGTGAAACTGCCAGAAGTACTACCTCCGTCGCCAGCTATCGACGCGGAGGCGATCGCGAGTACTCGACATTCAGTGTCTACAGAAGGTTCGGAATCGAACTTTCCCAACGTCACTGTGACGGAATCTGCGACACCAAGATTGGTGGCAAGTCCCGTGAGAAGATCTACCAGAGTAGTGAAAGCACCTATAAAGTTAAACTTGTGAACTATAACTACAAAGTTAGTGTAGTTATCAGTGTACGTTTTTATTTGCACATTTTCTACGAGCTGTAGAACACTCTGGACTGTTTTCTAATTTAGTTTATTTCATTCATAGAACAGTGAACTCTAATACAAGTTTGTATCCTAAAGAGGGAGGCATGTTATATATGACATATCACGTGTTCCTATTCCTGGTTGGAGAGTTGTTCCGCACTTCCGGCAATAAAATTGTTGTTCTATTTGACTACGTCAATAGTTCTCTGTAAATGTCGTACCCAATACACGACATTGACACACTGTTAAGTCTTAGACTTAGACTTAGTTCCTCCTGTTCCTTTCGGGACATCGGGCGACGAGCTTTCTCCATCTACTACGGTTTTTCGCAGTTTCTTTGGCCTCATTCCATGTAATTTCCATTTCTGCCAGATCTTTTTTAAATGTCCTCTCCTTCTGTTTCCACCTTCAGGCACCCATTCCATTGGTACATGTGCTGTTCTCTCTCTTGGTAGGCATAGGATATGTCCCGCTAGTCTTCGTCGTCGAGACTTAACTATGTAATGCAGGCTATCCAGACCTGCCCTCCTCATCACTTCTTCACTTGTGGTGTGTTCTCTCCACGATATGCCCAGTATGAACCGGAGACATCGTCGATGAAATATGTCTAGTTTTGTTTATATCCTCGTCGTATTCTTCCACGTTTCACAGGTATATATCGCTGTTGGTATTACGATTGACATGTAAAGACGTAGTTTTATGTCCTTCCTGGTGGTGTTACTGGACCATATTGGACGTAGTCTTTGGAACACTGCTGATGCCTTGCCTATCCTCGCTCGTACATTTATTTCCGCGTCGCCTTTCCTAGAGATGTAGCTTCCAAGGTAAGGGAAGTTCTCGACGCATTGCAACTCTTCCTGACCGATCACAATGTGGGGGTCAGATCCATCGCCAACTGACAATGTTTTTGTCTTCCCATAGCTGATTCGTAATCCGACCATCTCTCCATTTTCGTTTAAATTATTGGTCATCTCTTGTAGGATCTCCGGCGTGTGGCTGAGCAGTGCAATATCATCGGCAAAGTCAAGGTCTGTCAACCTATTATTTATCCATTTAACACCAAAGTTCGGATCTTTCATCGTTTTCCTCATGATGAAGTCGATAACAACAACAAAGAGGAAAGGGGACAGGATGCAACCTTGACGTACACCTGTCTCTATATCGAACATGTCTGTGTAGCCATCATTGGTCTTGATGCAGCAGTTGGTGTTTCAGTATAGCGATGTGAAAATGTCTACATATTTGCTTGGTATGCCGTATAGCTTCAGGATTTTCCATAGCGAATTTATGTGGACACTGTCGAAAGCCTTCTTAAAGTCAATGAAATTGACTAAAAGAGGTATCTGGAACTCTCTGCTTTGTTCGATGATATTTCGCAATGTGAAGATCTGCTCACAGCATGACATTCCTCTTCGAAAACCAGCTTGTTCCTCCCGGAGGTGTTGGTCAACTGCTGTCTTCAGCCGGTTTAGGATCACACTGCAGAACACTTTTCCAGGTACTGACATCAATGTTATTCCTCGCCAGTTATTGCAATCGCTCAGGCACCCCTTCTTTGGTAACGTCACGATCACTCCTCGTCTCCAATCATCAGGAACTTCCTCGTCAGACCAGATCAGATTGAACAAGTAGGTTAACTCGTCTACAACCCCGCCCTTGCCATGTTTCAATAGTTCGGCCGATACTTCATCAAAGCCCGCTGCCTTGTTGTTCTTGAGGCTATCAATGGCTTTTGAAACTTCTGCCCTGGTGATGTCATTGGTGATGACATCAAGCTCTATTGTGTTTGGTTCCTGTTCGAAGTTGAAGAGTGTGGTTGGTGTTGGTTGATTTAGTACTTCTCGGAAGTGTTCAATCCACCTCGTGGCTTGTTCCTCGTTTGTTAGAAGCACTCTGCCATCTTTGTCTTTTATTGGTATGTTGGAATTGCTTTTCGCGCTAGTTCGCTCTCTCACAATCCTATACAGCGTTTTCGAGTCATTCCGTTCTGCTGCTGTTTGTGCTTCTTTACCTTTCTCTTCTAACAATTTCCTCTTATCTGTCCTACAGCTCTTTTACTTCTTTGTCCAGTTTCCTGTATTCCTCATCTGATGATCTCCATTGTTGGATGTTTCTAGCTGCTTGATCTCTTCTGATCTTCGTATCCTTCCTTTTATCAATCAGTTTCCACGAGTCTCCAGTAATCCACTGTTCTCTGTTGGACCCTCTTCTCCTTCCTAACACTACATTCGCGCTCTCCTTTACGGCTTGAAGGAATAGCTGCCATTGTTCTTCTAAGTCGGTTGAGTGTTGTAGCGCTTGGAATCTGTTCTTAGTTTCCTCGTAGAATTGTTTTGATGTGTCTGTGTTCTTTAAGTTATCTGTCGCATATGGCCTGACCGTCTTCACCGTCTTGACTCTCTTTAACTTCAAGCGGATTTTACCAATCACAAGGTTGTGGTCAGAGCCAACATCTGCCCCTCTGTAGGTTCGGACGTCCTGTAGAGATGTACGCCATCTACTACTAATGCAGATGTAATCAATCTCATTCGATGTATTACCATCTGGTGAGATCCAGGTTTTCTTGTGAATACGTTTGCAACCTTAATGGAGATAAATGCAAATAGCTCATGTATGTTGTTAACATCGCGATGGAAGTATTTTCAGTTTATTGGCTCCTTGTTGTCCCGTGTTACTTTCTTCAGAATCTCGTTACCGCGCTTCTCTCTTGTGGATTGTTTGATTCTATTGGCGAGGTAGTAATAATAATAATAAGTTTATTTTATTTGGCAGCCATACAGGCTGAAAAGTACAATAGGTACATTAAAAGTAAATTAAATAAATAAATAAAAGTACCCTTATATAGCGCCCAATCAATTAAAATTGCCCTCGGGCGCTTTACATACATGCACACGTATATAATAGTATTTTACGTAAAAAGAAATGCTAACTAAGAAGTAAATATGTAAAAAAATATAACATTACCTTAAACATAGTTACTAAAGAAGAGAGATCATTAAAAAAACGTTTAAATAAATTAAGACAATCTTAAAAACGACTATAAATACATTCATTTATACAAGAAGAATAACCATAAATATGTTAAGAAACTAATAAAACAAAAATATATTTATCAATAGTGAATTATAAAAACGCTTGTTTAAAAAGTGAGTCTTCAAAAGTGTTTAAACACTTGTAATGTTGCTGTCCTGAGTGTAGGAGACAAATTGTTCCATAGAACCGCCGAGCTAACCGCGAAACGGTGATCATAATGAGTAACAGTTTGTGAGGCCGGTACGAACAAAAGGCGAGGCTGCGAGGTAGATCTTAAAATTGATAAAACATTTAAATAAAGTAGATTAATAAAAACACTAAATGGAATATACAACCTAAATAAGTTAAATTATAACTAATTAAAAAGTATAATATGCGTATAAATAAGTAAATAGAATAAATAACTAAAACAAGATTCACTGTCAATTTTCCCGATCGACGCCAATATTGTTGGAGTGAATTAAGTGCTTCATAATGTACGGAACAACAATGATGTCTGTATACTCACCAAACGTGGTGATGTTGGTTGATGCATCTTTTAACAACCTTCACTTTCAATCTTCACTCCTCAGTTAAACCACCACTTTACAACTCTATGCCTTGCCTCATTTTGACGGGGATACAATATACAAAGGTGTATAACATGGCCTAGTGTAGGTAGACAATGTAGATATGCAAACATTGTAATTGCACAACGTCTGCGGAATAACGTAGTTTTCAACATTCATCATTTGGTGGTATCCTTGCTTGACCTTCACTCCACACTTACTGCACCACTAAATAGCTCCCCGTGGTATCCCGTATTTACGGGGAGACAGTAGGCTTTCCAAAGGTTTATGACGTTGCGTGAACAGCGCAAATACCCGACCCAATTTGAAGACGGATAAACGACTTCTGAGAATCCCAATATATAATAAGCCATTCGCCCATTAGCACGAGCAGCTGAGCGGTATTGTGTATTCGAATAATTGTTTCTACTTCCTAAACATTGCATGTAACACGAGCCACGTTTCGTTGACATTAGTTTTATTATGACCACCTGACCTGCCGCCAACCACTGATCTAGTAGTGAGCGAGGTTTAGCTTAAATTCAGTTTCGCAAAGCGATCAGCCAGGGGGTACTGCTGGCTGGCACTGACGTAATCAGCAGCAGCGACGACGGGAGGCGGGTTTGATAATGATTGTCCGCGTGTTCACGGCTAAACTTACAGCACTGGGCCGAGCTCGCACCATTATATGACACCAACATGGTTCCGACGACGTATTATATTGTAATTAGCCTTCCTGTCCCACCGCTCAATTAGCTTGTCCGAATTCAATTACCACTCGTGACGAAGAGTACTCGTTAAACCAGATAGCGGTGGGCCCCACCCCACGCAATGCGGCCGAACACTGTTGGTCATTTACTACTTACGGGGGCCGGCTGAGAATTACAACACATTAGTTGCGGTCAGCGTTGTGACTCACCGGTCGTTAGTGTGCGATGTTGGTGCAGTTTCCTTCTTAGTGCAAGAAAATAAGAGCATTGCTCTAATCCCGTTACATAATTACGGCTAGGATACGCTGGCGAGGTCGGACCACACGTTCTGGCTGACTTGGAGAACAATCTCTCACGTAAACGCATCATGGACTGTAGGTTCAGAATGGTTAATGCATTATCTCGCATTGAATGGAACTTCTGTGACAGTTCGTGAAAGAGGAAAATAGGTTCATAGAACTGGTAAATAAAATAGTATTTTATTTTAAGAGGATACGACCTAGGCTAGTTCAAAAAGTAATCTGAACAAATACCCAGTGGCGGATTAAGACATTCATGGGTCCTAGTCATCCAGGATTTTCGTGGGCTCTTTTGTAAACCCAGGGGCGGATCCAGAGAGGGTAGTATGGGGACAAAACCTCTAATGGTTGCCAAAAACTTCCACTGACGCCGGAACGAGATTAATATTGGGTGGGCTGAGCCGGAGCTTCCGCACGACTTCACTGTTGGATCATGGCATCGGAAGATTGGGAGAGGGGTGCTGTAAATTATAGTAAATTATGTAGCAACACCTTTATAATGTATGCCAGACATGCAAACATTATAGTGTCTATATCACAATTATTCTCAGCTTGAACAACCCATTGGGCCAATGTAATGCCAATGAAACGTATGCAGTAGCCACCATTGGCCAAATCATGTATTGCTAGCTGGGTTTCGGGAATATCCAGTCCATACAAAATATGCTCGGCTATTTTCGTGGGTCTCTGGCCTTTGTGGTCCCTATGCGGCACTTTCTTATGGTGCCTACTGCGTAATCCACCACTGGAAATACCTTTCCACATATATAACACAAGTGTACAAATCTCATCTCATCATACAAGTTGTGTTTCGCATCGTTTGTTTGCTGGTTAAAACAAGAATGTTTCTCACAACACAATTTGGAACATTTCTCAAAAAGGTCCGTACCTGTTGCGATGATGTCAGTGCCAGCCAGCAGTACCCCCTGGCTGATCGCTTTGCGAAACTCTGAATTTAAGCTCAGCCTATGAAATCACTCACTAGATCAGTGGATGTCGGCAGGTCAGGTGGACATAATAAAACTAATTTCAACCAACCGTGGCTCGTGTTACATACAATGTTTAGGAAGTAGAAGCAACTGTTCGAATACACAATACCGCTCAGTTGCACAAAACATTTAAACTTACAGGTATGGTGATTTTTATCTTGTCGGCCTCTGGAGTAAGCACTACAGCCGTGTTAACCAAAAGCGATTAATTGTGAACAACGTTCAGCGGTTACAAATTATTTCGTCAGCAGTCAACGTCATTGTCGTACTGTCATTGCCTAGTTGCTCTGTATTTCAGCACTTTTGCGATAATTAGAGGCCGGGTAGTGCAATGGTTTTGACTGCCAATTGCGCGTCAGATAAATACAGGGCACTTACCGAATGCAAAGCAGAGTTTGTTCGGCCAGACACTTCATATTCTAAAGATACCCGTGCAGACGTAGAATTTGTCTAAATGGGTGAACGGCAATATCGCGCCTCAGTGAATTGATATGTCGACACTGACAAATTTCGGGCGTCACTTCACAATGTGAACAACAGCGAAATGCTGAGCCAATGTTATCTGAGTAGTAGCTGTGATCTATATGTACTACGTTAGTATCTGAGAAAAATTCGACCTGCTTGTACTCAAGCGTGCAGTGCGTCCAGGAGGAAAATTGTAATAACTTTAAGTTATATATTTTGTCTGCAGAAATATAGGTTTCTCTGTCAAGTTGGAGAGACACAATAAACAACCATTAATTTTTGTGTATGTTGACTTTATAATTGTTATTTACAATGATACTGCTTCTGAACGTCCTAACATGTAAACCAAAGCTGCGACCGTTGATAGTTTACACATTTGAATTGTTATGCAGATACTTTGAAAGACATCATCCGCCATATGTATCACTAGTGTGGTGTTCCTGCAATCTCGCACTGGTAATCAGTGTCGGTCTCTTTACATAGGCGCGGGAACAGGGGAATTTCTTCGGGGGGGGGGGGCAGACATATGGTTCTGCCCCCCCCACCCCCCGTATTAAATGTGAGCGTGAATGTTCGTTTTTGTGGCGAGCGTTAAAGGCGGGTGGAAATGTAAATTTTATGAGACGATTAATGTGTATTTTTGTAGATCGTGAAAGGTGTGTTGGAGGGCAGACATATGGTGTTATGCCCCCCCCCAGCGATAGGCGGCGTGGCAGCGACAACAATCCAAAGCACCCCCCCCCCCCCCACACACACACACAGTCTTCGGATGTCATAATGTTAACCGAGACGAGACAGCGGAGAGAAGCTGGAGAAGGTAAATTGACAGCAGTGGCGCAACGTAATTTTTTTTATTTTCAACAGCATTGCCCCCCCCCCCACCCGTGTTCGACCGTCACGAGTTCACAGCCGAGACAGCGGAGAAGCTGAAGTTACAGCGGCGCAGCGGCGAAAAATTTCCAACAGCACCCCGACAACAGCACGAACGACAAATCTAAAATTCCTCCCATCTCAGTCGTGGTCTTCCTGTTCTCCATATACCCACCGACTAACTCTGAGTGCACCTGCTCTCCTCGCCAGCCGTTCCCTTTCGATTCGTCCCATTTCATTTGAACACACTATTGAACACATATAATGGTGTCCGTTAGAAAATGTTGACTACAAAAAGGTCCATCCACGTGTTTCCAATATGTGTTATGATTAAAACAGTGTCACGGTAGTTGTGATTCCCCAATATCTACTGTGTGTAGGGCCTCATACACACTTTACGTGTTATTGTTACCTTAACTATGTCGCTTAAACAACGCCAACAAAAGAACAGGATAGTATTCAGGTAGGTGGGTGTGTATTTCAACATAAAGATGACTCGCTTTAAGTTACATTATAAATGTGTTAACATTACCTCCTCGATTCAATTGTAAAACTTTTCAAGGCCTCTATATAATTATATTTTCTTTGCCCCAAAACTAAAAAAACGAACTCCTGAGACCTTGGGTGTGTGTCAATATTATATGCGGGTTGAATTCTGGCTAATCCGTGGGCTCTATGTAGATCTTGGGGCAGATTAAGAGAAGGTAGTCTGGGGGAGGCGAAACCTCCAGTTGCACCCTCCTGGTGACAGTAAAAAACCTCCACTGGCGCCGGGACGAAATGAATATTGGATGGACTGAGCCAGAGCTTCAGCACGACTTCGCTGACGGATCATGACATCGGAAGACGATGGGAGGGGTGCTGTTGAAGATGTTTCTCCTTTATAGTAAGTTATATATTGACACCTTTATAATGTGTGTTAAACATTCAAACATATATGGCCTATATTAGGATTAATCCCAGCTTGCAAAACGCATCGGGCTAATGAAGTACCAAGGACATTTATGCAGTAACCATAATCAACATTGACCTAACCAGTCTTGCTAGCTGGAATATTCAGTCCACAAAAATTATGCTCGGCTATTTTGTGGGCCCCTGGTCTTCAAGGCAGGTGCCCATGGTGCCTATTGGGTAATCCACCAGTGAGAACGGTAACCACGAATCTGAGCTAGATGAGCTTTTGTTGGGTGGAAACCTATAAAACTTATAACGGAGGTTTCTGCAGTGGCAGTTACATCCATATGCGAAACAATACATAGCTCGTTCGCGTCGTTGGGTACCGTATTATGAATGAAAAGGGCACAATAGCATAAAACCAGTATGGAGGCAGACGAGACTTGCGTGCCCTATAGCCTTTCGTCGGCGGAAACTCACAGAGCGTGAAAGAGTCCACAAACGTCGCGTGGCTAATTCTCTCAAGCGGTGAGCGTACCTGGACGTCTGTACACGTGTGGTTAATGAGTCATTTTCTGAGGGGCAACAATCGGTTAGGTCGCATTCTACCGCGCGGCATCTTTCTAAAGACCAGTCGAACGTAGCCCAAGCTTCGACATTCTCGGCCATTCTATTTGGCGTCGCTTCGAGTCGACGCCGATCTCAGCAGATGACTATGCGATAGTGCTTTGCACGAAAACATGTTACTTACAACATTCGCATATATTATATTTGTAGAAAATGAAAGGTCTTTGATTCAGTCAGGTAAACAGGGTTACGCAAGCGGGCAACAGTTAAAAAATAAACACGAAAGACGAAGACCTGTTATCATGAATACAATCAGACGACTGGAGGTCCTATGGATAAATGGCATGGACCGTACAAGGTTTTACGACGACGTTACGAAGTTTATTCAATGCGGTCAACGAATCATAAAACAAAATAACGTACACAAATATTTGAAATCATCACTGTTTGTGGAAGCTGATTGAATTGTTGTTTGCTGACGCAGCCAAATTCGTTCATGTCGATAGAAAACTGAACAAACTGAACAATGTAAACAAACAGTGAACTCAACCCATCTAATGAATACCTGTGTGGAACGGGTTAGGGGTGAAACCGGGTGAAGAGTGTTTTCGTTTGTATTGCGCTAACTGCTAACTGGGGCCAAGTGGTGTGGATTTGCGTTGGAGTGTGTACAAAGTATTATATTGTTCAGGAAGAAACACAATTATTTTCGTAGGTCTATACAGTGTATGTATGCAATATTGGAAAATTATTATAATTACAGTCACCATAATCGTCATTACTGTGTTCGTAGTTATCTAGCCCCGTCAGTTTATTTACAGGACACGTTAATTCATGCTGAATCATATCGTGGGAAATTGTAAAAGCACTATTATAAAATATAATAAGAGCAACGTTCTAAAAATTATAAAATGACTATCATTAATTATACATCATAAAATCAAAAAAAAAAGATCGTTATCAATGTAATGTAGATTATTTAATACAACCTTTCTAGAAATATATATCTAGCATACATAATACAATTTATATCTAGTATACAAAATAACTGTTATGATATGATAAGTAATATAATAAATACAATATTCATATTCATAAATAGTATAAGATCAGCATTATACAATGTCTATATGTCCACATTATGTCTTATTCTAAGTATACTTTAAAGAGGTGGGTTTTCAGGGCTGTTTTGAAGGTGTTGATTATATAGAGTGGTATCCAGTCATTAGGACTTGTCAAAACGAAGCATTCAGCCACAACACAATTACTGCGCGAAGACTATTCGTACACAAATACCCACCACTGTCTATAGCCAGGTACTCATTCGTGCAGCTGAGTGAACTAGAGCAACGTAGAGTGAATGCAACTTCCCAAGGTTTGAATCTGTAGTAGGAGGCTTCGAACCCGGGTTCTCTTGATTGAAAGTCCGACGCTCTAAATGCGCTCCACGTTGCTGTCCCATAATGCTTAGGGTGAAATTGCACTTAAAATACAAAAAATATAATTGTGACAAAAGTCGGCTTCGCAATAACAACAAAAGTTGTGGCTCCGATGAGAGCGGTTTTTTAGCCTTAGTGGGAGTCTCCCTGACCCGCACGTGATAATGTGTATGTCATGTGATTACTATATTTATGCTTTTACACACTCACTTATTGAGTGATAAATATATTGGTCTTAATATAGAACCTATGTCTGTCTGTCAACAACAATTATGGAAATATGCTTGTATCACCTTTTATATCACCTAGTATGCTTTACTATGATAAAACAGTTCATTTTTTGTGTGCATGAGTTCCACCGTCTAAAGAAATTCCAACATTCTAAATGCCAGAATCCTATGAGTTGATCAGCGGAAATGTCTTAATCGGGCCATGGATGTTTCTTCGGTGAATTTACATTTTTCGGTTAGAGACAGAAACAAACATTCAGTGAGTCATGATTTTTTGTAAATGACGACCTTTGTATACCCCGGTACAATAAAAACCAGCCTATGATGTTGCATATATCTGAATATAAAATTCACATTAATCCATATCCGAGATATACTAGATTAAAGTATAAAAAAAGTATGACCAGGATTGTGCAGTAGACAAACAGGCGCACTAGTCCGCCATCTAAAAAAAATTAAATGTCAAAAGGACAAGGACGCCCGGAGTTCTCAATGTGTTAATAAATCTCAACAGATATGCATGTGAAATACTATAGCGTCGCGGAGTAGGTGACGCCTTCAGACGCGAGTATCGCTCCACAATTGGCCACTTCTTAAGTGACTTGTCGTCTCGCCTGACTGCGCTCTAGTTTCTCGCTCAGCCGCCTGGTGTCGTTGTGTCGTTGTAGGTGTGTGTTTATTCGCTGTCGTCGTGTTTGTCGATGTCTCGGGGTAAACTGTTCATACCTTTACGTCCGTGCTATCCTCGGCGTGTCGAGTGATCCTGAAGTCGGTGTCGTTAGCGGCGACGTAACACAGCTCCGTGGGACCGCTGCAACAACGCCGGCGGGAGTCGGTAAACGGATCTAGCTGACGAAGAAAGTTTATCAACCGGAACCTTGTCTGTGCACCTGTGTGAGTGAGACCTCCACGGCTGTTCCGGCGACGACACTGCGGGCTACCCGACTGCTTCAGTGGTAAGTGTATTTCATGCAAGTAAACAGCGATTAAATGTGCAGTCGGTAGTAGGTACTTCGCCTTGTTTTCTAGGAGGTCACGATCAGAATGTGGAGGTTTTGTAGTGATTTGTCAACCAGTGGATGTTGTTTACTAGATCGTGGTGTGCTCTCCACCAACGGTACTACATTCTACAACACCTCCGCAACGCTGTTGCCGCTTGCATGCCTACAACTTCAGTATAACCTAACGTGTGATCTCATGGGTAAACCATCGCTTGCACACAAAATTGTGTTCACAACTTCACGTTAAACAATGCAAGTCGTAGGGACACAAACATGACATTCGACAGCATAATGTGGTAATGTATTGACATTTCGATTTCAGCATGTTATTTCACATATTGATTTCAGCCACCAATCTACTGCGAATTATGTGTACCGTCGTTAATTAATAGGTTAACCAGTGATATCAAAGTTTTACACAATATGGCAATAATGTCATTAGGTCCACAACCGTAATGTAAATACTATCATAAATACCAACAACGGCCATAAACACACGTTCGGAAATGCTTAATCGTACGGTCGTAAATCGTAATAATCTTCTAAGAACAACCTTCGCCCCGGGCAGTCTTTCTGTTATGAGCAGGCAATACCTGTTTGTTTGTTCCTCAGTGCTACTGGGTGTTCGAAATGTACACTTCGTATAAATCAGTGGGAACACCCTATATATGGTGTATGTCGCCCAGACGAATAGCGCGTTGCATCAAAATCGATGTAATTGTTGTGACGTCATCGATATGTGAGTCGTTCCACGTGGCTGCACATTGTCAGAAGTAGTTAGCTCCGTGCTCACATCTAGCCTCGACGTCTGCGATACACGATGCACTATTTTAGCTGTTAGAACAGTAGGCATATTGTACCTACACACATGCATACACACATGATGCTATTGTGTACATATACTGCGTACAACTGTTTATTAAATAACAGTGTCCATTTGAGAATGTTTCACATTTTCTCGGTAGTTAATGCCGTGTCACAAGGCCGGAGATAACTTAAAATGCAATATTACATGCATAAACATCATAATATTGTATACACACCAATGTAAGGACACCATCTGAGAAGGTGCTATTGTGTAACTAGCCTAGTTGTAGCCTGTACATATGCGTGATAGTTGTTATTTTGAACCTATGAAAGTTAAATCAGATTAAAACAGCACCAGCCGTAATAAATTCCTGCAGGTGTACGTCTAGCCACGGTGTTATACTTACACTAACACGATTGAATACATATTTGCATAAATATAAATGACCAAAGCTATTTAATAGGTTATAGATTTACAGATAGACAGTGACATTTATGGGCAACCTGGTTGCGAAGACTGACGCGATAGTTATCGTTGTACTGCATACCTTGTATGAAGTGCATATGCCTCGCACGATAACCCTAGATACTATCTATAGTAGACCCTATGTCCTAGGCTACGATTAACGGGTCACCATAAGATTCCAATACATCATTCAGTGTGTCGCATTCTCCTGTCCTTTGTCACACAAAATGGCATCTTCATTCGGGTGACCATTTCGCGACGTACACCTGTTCACAAACATGTTCGTTCTCATTAAGACGACCAGGGTAATACGTGATCTACAGGAGTCGCCGCCTGCTCGACTTGTATCGAAGTCAACAGACGCCTGTCTGGTTAACTGGCTCCATTGTTTGGTCGTAACGCATTAATTGGGTTCTGCGGTATGCACATTAGCCCGAGGTCATGTATTCACTCGACTCTTCAAAGTCTCCCTCACAAGAGCTCGCGTCGCCATTCAACGGCTTCTATGGCAGCGGAATAGCGTCGATATTCCGCGATTTGCCAATTGGTTGCGTAGGCCAGATTGTGGCCCCACTGTGCCGGTCAGCTCATTCAGCCGATACACGATGGACAGCTTACTGTCAACTTATATGCCTGTTAGGGACATCATTAAGGACACGCCACGGTCACGTCGATTGACCCGAACGTATTAACATGATATATTATCAGTTTGATTGATTGTTGTTGGATAGTTGTATGCCCGTGCAAATTGAATAATATTCAAGCACTCGATGTTTTGCTATGTAGTGCGCAACGCAGTCGACGTTCAATCGATTGCAAAAGGGAACATTTATTAAGAGTAGTGGCTTGCGAGGATAATGTGAGCGAGTGAGAGAGGGGGAGAGAGAGAGAGAGGAGAGAGAGAGAGAGAGAGAGAGAGAGAGAGAGAGAGAGAGAGAGAGAGAGAGAGAGAGAGAGAGAGAGAGAGAGAGAGAGAGAGAGAGAGAGAGAGAGAGAGAGAGAGAGAGAGAGAGAGAGAGAGAGAGAGAGAGAGAGAGAGAGAGAGAGAGAGAGAGAGAGATAGACCAGTGATATATATATATATATATATATATATAGAATATATATATAGAGAGAGAGAGCGAGCGCGAAAGCGTGTTATTGTTGTAACTCTTTTGTATGAAGAACATGTGAAGGATTTCAGGACAAAACGCGATGTATCCATTTTGTTTTAAACTGACTTCTGTACATCGTCCTCTGTGTATAAATGAAAACTTGTATTTGACTTTAGAATATCTTATGATTACAAAATCATAGCGACTAACGGCAAATTGTTTTGCTTTGTACAAAGCTTTTCATTGATGAAATGTTGCCCTCTAAAAAAATTACACCCGAATTGGCGTTCATGATGTTTGACCTGAAACCTTTAATATATAATTTAGGTCATATTTCGCCGAGCGGCAACTTGTATAGTATCAACGGTAACAGTTTAATGCATTCTTACAGAATAAACAAGTCAGCTATAGTGTATAATTATTTGCGGTCTTGTCAGAAGAGCTCACTACCAAATGGTGAGTGCTTTTGTAAATATTTCACGAACGTCTGACGTGTGTTACACCTTTGAGTGTGCTTGCTAATGTATCCATTGTTGCTCACTTAGTGCTTGTGAAGCAGTGGCAAAGTAAGAAAGACTGCCGGTTCTTGATTTCTACGAAATACGTTCATATGTACACATCAACAAATACTTTTACAAAACGTACGACGTGTGTGAGACAATTGACGTAAACTGCGCATGTATCATTTGCTGTCCAATGAGAAGACGCCACGACAGGGTCTGGCAGCAAATATAAAGGGGTTTGTTTGAGATATCGTCAGACCCCAAACTGAAGACTTTGAAGACACCCACTCGTTGCCCGGTGAACAATGATGGCTGTGCGACTGGCGTGTCTGGCGGTGTTAGGTTTGCTGCTGGTGCAAATGGCCCCGACTGTCGAATCAAGTAAGTAAACCTATGAATGGTTAACTAATAATTATTATTACTTAAACAGAAGTATACACTCTGTTGTAGACAGCACATCTATGGACGTATTTCATAGGAAACATTGGTTTTGTTACCAAAAAAATTCAATTACAAGATGTTTACGTAATGTGATAGGTCTTATGTAGATTTTATCTTATTAATATTTATCCAATCATTCCGAAAATAATTATAATATATTTGATCGATGTTTCAAGCAATTTCTCGGAGACGTATTTAGGACACAGTACTTTCGTTAAACGTTACATTTGATATTATATTTTACAATTTATTAATAGGCACACACGCACACAAACAAACACACACGCACGCACGCGCAAACACACACTGTCACATACACACACACACACACACACACACACACACACACACACACACACACACACACACACACACACACACACACACACACACACACACACACACACACACACACACACACACACACACACACATACACACACATACACACACACACACACACACACACACACACACACACACACACACACACACACACACACACACACACACACACACACACACACATACACACACACACACACACACATACATACATACACATACGCATACACATTCATACACAAACACACACACACACACACACACACACACACACACACACACACACACACACACACACACACACACACACACACACACACACACACACACACACACACACACACACACACACACACACACACACATTCACACACAAGCACACGCACACACACACACGCACACACACATTCAAACACACACAAATGCGTGCGAGTGCGTGCGTGCCTGTATGTGTGTGTGCGTATGTGTGTATGCGCGCGCGTGTTTGTTTGAGTATTGGTGGAGAGGCAACCAAGGGGGCTTCTTTTGTTGTTTGGTTTAGTGCTGCATTATATCGCACTTACTGGTCGATGCCGTATACTATAGAAAATGATTGCGACACCAACTAGACCAATTATGTTTACACGACATAATTCCCTGCACTACACAATAAAAAACCACATCATCCTTGTAAAGAAACGCTATGCTATATAGGGACCTAAGTCACGTTATCTATGTTTGACGAAATTAGAAGCACATTTTTGAAATAATTGCCACAGGAAGGACATCGACTGACCTCGTTAATAAATATAGCGGACTGTCCGTAGTTATAAGAGAACACCCACTAAAAGTACTACTTTGAAATCGCTGATCTGACCTGATAATGGGATTCACCGCATGTACAAGGGACGGGGGATATAAGGAACAGCTTTATCTAGTTCAACGTGCTCACTATTAGCATGAACCCATTGTAGATCATGATGCGTTGCGTTTTACCTGCAGGAAGAAGTTCTGGGAGTGGCAAGAATATATTCGGCTGTGGCGGCCGGCTTATGGGAAAAAAATTTCCGCCATGCAATAGTAAGTATATATCTCACTTATTGCAAATGTTCATACATGATGAAAAACTGCCAGTGATTTAGAATATCGATACACCTTCCTCAAAAGTATATTAAACCATTGGCGCAGTACACCGTGTGTCCTACTATTATTTCGAGAATAGCGGGTAGTCGAGGCTGGCGATGGGGCATCGCAAAATCGTAAGTTGACTATATCGGGACCGAAGAAAAACTACATCGGAGAAAGTGATAACATGGATAGTAGCATAAGGGTACTTGTCTGTTCTGATGTACGACGTGTTGATGTTGATAGTACTGCGTACATTCCAGCATTCAGGAGGAATGCCATTACAAAAACTAAAAATTTCGCGTGTTATTACCACATGACGCTCATTGAAAGTAGTTGGACTAGTATAAATTAAACTTCTGTGGACAAAAAAGGATTATATTTGCACGAAATATTGTCACTCGTGTCATAGAGTCTCCAAACACGAACATGCATGGCTAATATGCAGTTCAATCGTAGCAATTCTCTAATTGAGATGTGTAGCGATATTTGTGGGCATGAATGCCGGCAAATGCGTTTGTACACGAAGACTAAATACAATCATTTATACATACTTCTATACAGTCCCTGCTTTATGTGACAACAATACTCCGGTAGCCTGTATTATATCGTGTTCGGCAATAAATGCTCTCAGATAGTTCCTTCTGTGCAGCTCAGCAATATTCACACTTAGGCTGTAACGACATGTATCACGCTAACACGGCTGAATGTTGGGCAAGAAAGACACCTCAAAGAGTTTGGCAGGGTTAAAGCCTGGGGGTATTTACTGAATGACACGTCAGGCCGTATGCTATTAGAGTAGCGTGTGGAGCTTATTGTCTGCGTATGTAATCAATAATACGCATTGTCAGCGTCATTGCCAGGTTTAGGGCAGGACAGATGGGGCAATTGCCCAGGGCCCACAACATATAATTGTGGGCCACCGCAATATGTGTTTTGGTAATTTCTTTGTGTTCAAATCGATTTTAGACGTAACTTCAGTGTTTCAACATGATGTAAATTGGGGTTCTAAATAAGGAAAAGTTGTATTTTGCTGTGAAGTTTCTATTATAGAAAATAGGAAGGAATGAGAATTATTATGAGACGATGCACGGCCAAACACTGCTCAGGAGCCCCAACAGTCTTAATTCCGGCATTGCTCATAGTGCAAGCAAATTACATGCAGCACATTTCGTAAACGTGCAGAACAAGACACCCACCTGCATTCCATGTCGGTGTTATATGTAATATTCGGAAGATCCAGTAACTAGAATAATAGAATAATGTCTTCCGGAAGTACACGCATAATTGTAATAGATGCAGGGTTTTTAACTACAATCTGCCGTTTGTGTGCGTTGTAAGTCTCTCGCAAAATAGTATTTGTTCATGGTGTTCTAGTATTCTTAAGTACTGTAAGCCGTTTGTATTTACTGGTCGTTATTTGTTCACAGGGTGCACGTACAAAATCGAAACTGTGACGGGCTCCCAGACTTACGCCGGAACCGATGCCGCTGTGTATTTAAGTATCGAGGGGACTAAAGGCTCGTGTGATGATCTACGTCTGGATAATGCTGGCGATGAATTTGAACCTGGACAGTGAGTACATATAAATAGTGTAGTTTATACATTTGTATAGCATTGCACGTAAAGAACATCCTCGTAGGAGGAGCAACTTTGAAACACCCCTTGTGACGTCACTATGTTATAATAATTGTTGCTCTCCTCCCTGTTCCCTACTGTACATGGGTGAGGGTCAGGTACAATGCTGCTGAACTACTCGCTGTGCTTTTTCTTTTCAACGTTTTCTATCCGTAGCTCCCTTTCTCCATCTTTCACCCCCCCGATCTTCTCATGTCCATTCTCTCACAGTCTTCCCACATCAGCTGTAGCCTTCTCCTTTTTTGTAATGATGCCCATGTATATAACGGTCGTTAGTGATAAGAAACAGCTTGACAACGTTTCAACATGCTCCTTATGACGAGAGCTTTCTCTATACTTGCCACATTGTAATAATCTCCAGTAACTTTCAAAATATGACGATGTTGTATTAATATAGTAACTAAGCGAACGATGGAAATGACAACATTATATGCACCAATTTAAATATAACATTGTAATGTTACGCAAATCTCTAACACTCACACACACACACACACACACACACACACACACACACACACACACACACACACACACACACACACACACACACACACACACACACACACACACACACACACACACACACACACACACACACACACACACACACACACACACACACACACACACACACACACACACACACACACACACACACACACACACACATATATATACAGCTCTTTAACTGGAATTCAATTTCGATAGAGCGATAGAGCAAAGATTTCTCAAACATGTTACACAAATTTTTTTTAATACGCTCTCAGAGATTGAATTCCGTTACACACAATTTGTTTTTATTTTAAAACAAATAAAAAATGTCGGTCACGCAATTATCCTGGCGGCCCGTTGTTTCCATTTATAGAGTTTGCTAATATTAGTATTTCATTGTTATCTGCAGAGAATACAATTAGCCAAGTTGCTGGTATTAATATATTTTTTGGTACACTCACAGGACGGACACTTTCACGGTCAACTGTCGTTGCCTGGGTTGTCTGAAGAAGATGACAATCCATCACGACAACACGGGACTTCGACCTCCCTGGTACCTGAAGACAATCGCCATCTCACAGGAGACTCCGGCGCTGTCTGATCCTTTCCTTCAGACGTTCACCTTCAGTCGCTGGCTGTCTGACTCCACGTCTGTGACGATAAAAAAGTCGGGTAAGTTGTCCAGTCGAGTGCTATGCAGAGAATATGTCGCGGTTGCAACCTGTGACTGCTCACTTGTTTCAATGCGTAGGAATCGGTCCGTTTTGGGCAAGTCTGTACCACTGTTTGGAATCAATGTCTTTTCTCAAGTTTTGCTTAAGTATATCTTTATATCTTACTTTAGGGTGGCCTATGTTTCTAGTTCCTTCTGATGGTTGTGCAGATAACGTTAGGTTTGGAAGTCTGTTGTCATCCATGCGAGCCAAGTGACATATCTATCTGAGATTTGTTTGTATTTCTATTTGTTCCATACTCGGGATATTTGTTCTTTTGAATATTGCTTTGTTTAGAATGTGTTATGTTCATGCTATTCCCATGATGGATCGGATGTGCCTCATCTGTAAAGCTTCCTATGTTGTTTTCGGTATAGAGTCCAGCTTGCAGCTCAGTAGAGCGGCATTGTGACTACTATTGCTCTGTACACTTGACATTTCACCCTGATTGTTACTTGGCGAGTTTTCCACAAACGGTTGCACCTGACTGAAAGTTGATGGTATCCTGTGCCATGCCCAGGTCCACTTCTGTCTTCTGATTTGTTCTATCACATCTATGACCTGTGTTTTCTCTCTTACCTAGATGTTTGTTTTTTTCATCCCGATATGTGATATTTAACATACTTCTTTCTATCTTTGTTTGTGCGGCTGCTAGCTAGATCTTTCCTGGATGGTAAGTGCTCATGTTTCCCCGCTGTATGTCATCGCTGGAAGTAAGCATGAGTTGTAGACGTGTCTCTTTAAGCAGGTTCCAAAGTTACCCTTGAAGATGTCCCGGTGTTTGTCGAATGTTATCCAGCCGGCGGTGATTCTTCTTTGAATTTCCTTGTCTTGGTTTTTGTTTCTGATACAGAATCGTTGTTCCAGATAAACGTAGCTTTCAACGTTCTCTATCTGCGTGGTGTTGAAATATATTTTGGTGTTTCATTTTCTAGCATCACTTTTGTTTTCGAAATAGTCGTTTTCAGACCTTGTTTTTCACTTTGATCAGCTAGCTCCTGCAGCATTTTTTTTACAGTTCTTGTGGTGTAGTGGCGCATATGAGTATTTCGTAGGCGAAGCGAGATGACAGAGATATTCTGTCTATCCTCAAGCGTCTGGTTCCCCAGGTCAGTCTTCGGAATATGCTTTCGGGTTTTGCAGTAAACAGCTTCGGCGATATGTTGTCACATTGTCGTACTCTTCTCTTGATATTGATCTAGTTGCTCTCTTTTGTGTAGGTGGACTCTCACCGACCTGCTGGTGTAGATGTCTTTCAGGAGTTCGATGTACATCATGTCTTCTATCCCATGTTTTTGATGTGAAGTCACTATTGCTTGAGTCTGCACTGATTCGAAAGCTTTCTCGTAGTCGACGAAAGCGATGCAGAGTGGGAGATTATATTATCGGCACTTCTCTTTCAGTTGGTTTACGACGTGCATGTAGTCTGTCGTTGAGTACCTGCTTCTGAATCCTGCTTGCTCTCGTGGTTGGTTTTTGTCGAGTATCTTCTCTAACCTATACGTTAGTATCTTTGTGTGTATTTTGTAGATGTTTGATAACAGACATATCGTAGTTCTTTTAAGTCTTTCTTATTTCCCTTCTTGAAGATGTCACCAACTTTGCGTTCTTCCACGCGGCGGGTATTCGTCTTTCTGATAAGCATTTAGTATACAGCTTAGCCAGTGTCTTTGCAATGGTATCTTCTAATGTTTTAATGTTTACATGGCCATTGCCTGATGTCTTCCCAATCTTCATATCTCATAGCGCTGCTTTCATCTCCCATGGTGTTATATCTGGTACCTCTTTCGGGTCGGTGTAAATTATGGTACTCTGTTCACTGTCATATAGCTCGGTTTAGAATTCATCTGTTCGTTCCATGATCATATCGTGGTCTTGAATTTCTCTACCCTGCTTGACTAGAAGTGTAATCAGTCTGTCTCGGCCTAGTGCCTGTGTTCTTTTAGCTTTCTTCAGGCTCTTTGATGCCATAATCGTTTCCCGTTTGATCTCTTGTTTGTATATCCTGATGTCCTTGTTCGCTTTCTTTTTGATGGTTTTTGATGTCTCGATCCGATTTCGCAGTTTGAATTGGAATTCGATCTGTTTTGTTCCTATTTGTGTGGTAGTCTCTTGTTTGTGAACTTCTTCCTTTCAGCCTCGATATCCAGTTCGATGTTGCTCTTTGCCATTCTTGTTACGTCAGCGACCATGTCTGGCTTGTTACGTCACTGACCATGTCTGGCCATGTCTGACCATGTCTGGCCATGTCTGGCCTGTTTGTCAGGATGTAGTCAATTCACCCATCTATTACAATTTATTTATTCATTTATTTATCACGTTTGCAGAGACTGAATACCCGTAAAGTTGGTGTTCGATCGTCCGCCGGAAGTTACGTCATGTCGACGTAAACAACACACCCAAAAGCCAACGGACAACTGTTTCTTGACCAAGGCGACGCTGAATCTCACAACTAAAATAGGGAGAGTTTGAAATTTGATTTCGGTTGTACAATAGATCTTTCTTGGCAATCACCAGTGGACAACAGTGGAAGATAATATAATATGTTGACAGTATTTACGTAATAAGACAAAACTCCTGAACGAATAAGTTTTCAGAGTTGGAATGGACACTGCCTCTTCCTGAAAAAGAACTGCCGTTGTTACAACGTGTCTGATGTTTTAGTACTGTTGCGGTTCACCGTCAATAAAAAATGCACAAACTATAAAAGTGTTGTATGTGGACACTGCAAAATGTGCCACGGCTTTGACAACGTCACGTACGCACACACGCATGCACGCACGTCACCATCACCTCCTCCACCACCACCACCATCACCACTACCACCACAACCACCATCACCATCACCACCCCCACCATCATCATCATCACCACCATCACCTGCATCACCATCACCACCACCACCACCACTACCATCATCACTACCACTACTACCACTACCAACATCACCACCACCTCCACCATAATCACCATTACCACTACCTCCACTACCACCACCTCCACCACCACCGCCGTCACCACCACCTCCACCACCACCGCCGCCACCACCACCTCCACCACCATCATCACCCCACCACCACCATCTTCATCACCCCACCACCACCATCTTCATCACCTGCACCACCACTACCACCACCACCACCACTACCACCACTACCTCCACCACCACCACTACCACCACCACCACCACCACCACCACCACGCGTCGCGGCGGCGAACAATTTCAACAGCACCCCCCACATAACTGCTATTCAGTACATACATACACACCACACCAGCACGCTACACGGTAATGCTTCTGTAATGGCATATAACATTTACAGGGATATTGATAACACAGAGCATTACGTAACAGTTTTGAAACTTAAGTGAGTTAGTTAGAATACGTATGCCACGATTAACCGTAACTCCAAGACGTACACGAGCAATCATATACCGACAAACGAAGCGTGTATAGATCATGAATGTGTCGCCAAAGTTGGCCATACATTTTCGTTGCGCAGTTTCCAGTCCCCGTGTGAAAAAGCAATGTGGTGGGCCGACGTGACGTAAGATATAACAAATGCCAAATGTCCACCGTGACCACAGCTAAAGTCCAACGTGAATAAAATCCTTTTCGATCCTCCTTCTGACTGATGGTTCTGATTCTGCCATACAAATCGTTGATGCCGATTCTCCTATCGTAAGAACAACATTGGAGACTGTTGTGTTATCGCATCATTGACCAACCAACACAAGTAGAGGAGTTTCGCACGTTTTGGGCAAGGTTTTCCGAAATGAAGACTTTCTATCGTTTTACACGTACTATGTTTCTTCCATTTAAGTTAAGAAGACGTCTTTTGACTTGTACTCCTTGAAATGTACTATTATTGATTGTGGGTATTGCTTGTTTAGATGATCTTTGTCCCAATTCTACATAACTGTATGCTATCAACTGTACATATATAACAACAGTTACGAGATTTCACATTTGATTTTTTTTCTATCTAGTAACTACGAGATAGCTATCTCAAACGCAGATACGCACACACATGTACGCACGCACGTGCGGACATACGCATGTGCGCACGTACACACATATAAAAACACATCAACACATACGAACGTACGAGCATGCACGCGTATATTCACACGAACACATTCACAGGCACTCGCGCACGTGTGAACATAATAAGCAAACATGCAAATACGCACAAACATTCGCCCATACGCACAAATGCGCATACGCACACATATGCCCACACACGCGTATACACACACGTCCAACATGCACACGCACTGACCTAATAATTTACGTGTGCGCACGCATACACACGCGCACGCATACACTAGGAAACACACACTCACCCGCACACATACACACGCAAACACACACCCACACACCCACACACCCACCCACCCACACACCCACACACCCACACACCCACCCACCCACACACCCACACACCCACACACCCACACACCCACACACACACACCCTGTGGGACTGTCAGGGAATTGTGTGGTACTTTCAGGGAGCTGTGTGGGACTGTCGGGAAGCTGTGTGGGACTGTCGGGAACTGTGTGGGACTGTCATGGAACTGTGTGGGACTGTCGGGTAACTGTGTAATACTGTTATGGAGCTGTGTGGGACTGTCAGGAGTTTTGTGTGACTGTCGGGTAACTGTGTGGGACTGTCAGGGAACTGCGTGTGACTGTCATGGAGCTGTGTGGGACTGTCATGGAGCTGTGTGGGACTGACCGGAACTGTGTGGGACTGTCAGGGAGCTGTGTTTGACTGTCAAGAGTTGTGTGGGACTGTAAGGGAACTGTGTGGGATTGTCAGGAGCTGTGTGGGACTGTCAGAGAGCTGTGTGGGACTGTCAGGGAATTGTGTGGTACTGCCGGGGAGCTGTGTGTGTGACTGTCAGGGAGCTGTGTGGGACTGTCAGGGAATTGTGTGATACTTTCAGGGAGCTGTGTGGGACTGTCGGGAAGTTGTGTGTGACTGTCGGGGAACTGTGTGGGACTGTCATGGAGCTGTGTGGGACTGCCAGGAACTGTGTTGGACTGTCAGGAAGCTGTGTAATACTGTTATGGAGCTGTGTGGGACTGTCAGGAGTTTTGTGTGACTGTCGGGTAACTGTGTGGGACTGTCCGGGAACTGCGTGTGACTGTCAGGGAGCTGTAACAACCTAGTCCATGTACGGAAGGCAGACATGTAACAGGCTAGACCATGTATGAAAGGCAAACATGTAACAAGCTAGACCATATATGGAAGGCAGACATGTAACAAGCTAGTTCATGTATGGAAGGCAAATATGTAACAACCTAGTCCGTGTATGGAAGGCAAACATGTAACAAGCTAGACCATGTATGGAAGGCAAACATGTCACAAGTTAGACCATGTATGGAAGGGAGACATGTAGCCAGGGAGCTGTGTGGGACTGTCGGGAAGCTGTGTAGGACTGTCGGGAAGTGTGTGGGACTGTCATGGAGCTGTGTGGGACTGCCAGAACCTACCGCTCTATCGCTGTGACTAATGAGGAGGTTCCCAAATTAAATCAAAACATGATTAATGAGGTTCTTATTAATTAATAAAGATAATTAATAGGACTCGTGTAAAAGGCAACTTACCGGTCTATTGCTAAATAATAAGACCTAAATAAAATAAATGTCATGGAGCTGTGTGGGACTGCCAGGAACTGTGTGGGACTGTCAGGAAGCTGTGTAATACTGTTATGGAGCTGTGTGGGACTGTCGGGAGTTTTGTGTGACTGTCGGGTAACTGTGTGGGACTGTCAGGGAACTGCGTGTGACTGTCGGAAGCTGTGTGAGACTGTCGGGAAGCTGTGTGGGACTGTCGGGAACTGTGTGGGACTGTCATGGAGCTGTGTGGGACTGCCAGAACCTACCGCTCTATCGCTGTGACTAATGAGGAGGTTCCCAAATTAAATCAAAACATGACTAATGAGGTTCTTATTAATTAATAAAGATAATTAATAGGACTCGTGTAAAAGGCAACTTACCGGTCTATTGCTAAATAATAAGACCTAAATAAAATAAATGTCATGGAGCTGTGTGGGACTGCCAGGAACTGTGTGGGACTGTCAGGAAGCTGTGTAATACTGTTATGGAGCTGTGTGGGACTGTCGGGAGTTTTGTGTGACTGTCGGGTAACTGTGTGGGACTGTCAGGGAACTGCGTGTGACTGTCGGAAGCTGTGTGGGACTGTCAGGGAGGTGTAACAACCTAGTCCATGTACGGAAGGCAGACATGTAACAAGCTAGACCATATATGGAAGGTAGACATGTAACAAGCTAGATCATGTAAGGAATGCAAATATGTAACAAGCTAGTCCGTGTATGGAAGGCAAACAAGTAACAAGCTAGACCATGTACGGAAGGCAAACATGTCACAAGTTAGACCATGTATGGAAGGGAAACATGTAGCAAGCTAGACCATGTACGGAAGGCAAACATGTAACAAGCTAGTCCGTGTATGGAAGGCAAACATGTAACAAGCTAGTCCGTGTATGGAAGGCAAACATGTAACAAGCTAGTCCATATACGGAAGGGAAACATGTATCAAGCTAGACCATGTATGAAAGGCAGACCTGTAACAAGCTAGACCATGTATGGAAGGCACACATGTAACAAGCTATTCCATGTACGTAAGGCAAACATGTAACAAGCTAGACCATGTACGGAAGGCCAACATGTAACAAGCTAGTCCATGTACGGAAGGCAGACATGTAACAGGCTAGACCATGTATGAAAGGCAGACACGGTAGCAAGCTAGACCATGTACGGAAGGCAGACATGTAACAAGCCAGACCGTGTATGGAAGGTAAACATGTAACAAGCTAGTCCGTGTATGGAAGGCAAACATGTAACAAGCTAGACCATGTATGGATAGCAAATAAGTAAAAAGCTAGTACATGTATGGAAGGCAGACGTGTAACAAGCTAGACCATGTACGGAAGGCAAACATGTAACAAGCTAGACGTACTGCCGGGGAGCTGTGTGTGACTGTCAAGGAGCTGTGTGGGACTGTCAGGAAATTGTGTGGCACTTTCAGGGAGCTGTGTGGGACTGTCGAACGGAAAGTACATTTTCAACGTTTTATTAAGCGTCGCCATCGTAGTACAACATTCAAAACAACGGCTTTTATTTTTAACCAATGTTATAGCAAACAAAGCAAGCATAATGTTCTATTCGAGTCCGCTCCTGCGCTGAATGTACGTATGGCGGTCGACTCCAGCAGAGCGCGGTTGATGTAGTCGCGCCAGTCCGTGCCTAGCAGCCAGTCCGAAACGAACTGGACCAGATACAGCGCCGCATCGATCGCGCGCCCTCTCCAGAATCATCTCACTGAGGTGTTCGGCGAGGAGGGACATCGCGTGCCGCTCATAGCGGAAGGCCAACTGACCCCGACCCGTCGCGATGACTTGACGTTGTATCACTTCCGGTGGTGTTGGCGACACCGTGTACAGACTCTCGTACGTCGGCTGTTCGATGTGTGGTACGCCTAGCGCCTCCTCGATGATAACGTCCAACTCGTTATCGCTACGCACGCACCCCTACAGCACAAAGCAGATCCTACTAATCTTTACGACTACCGTCAGCATCTAGGAACTCGCACATACATTCACGCCTGGTGCACTGTCGTGCCGCCTACAAACACACATTATTATGATTAGTCCGCCCTTTTTTTTTAGCAACTCGGGCCATCAGCACAGCATCTTTCGTCTCACTATCCGCCACTTCCCCGTCCAGCAGTGTTTGTACGAACAAGGCAACCTCCGCCTACCTTGCACGCATCCTCTCGTTGTTCGCTAACATGTCCAGCAGTACGCGACGCACCTCCTACAGAAGAAAATGTCATGCTTTAACTAGGTTCGCTTCGTAAGCTGAGCACCATGCCATTATGTAATTTACGGTTCTATTAAAACAGTTCGCCTAACGCATAACTGACTAGTCTCGGATGTCTTTGCTTTCGGAAAAAAAAAAAAATGAACGGTCATGTAGTGCTTTTCGTTCACAAACGTTATTTACATCGATTTTCTATAATATAATGGCACTACACAGATCCCTATTTCCCACTGATCCTAAACAACGCTTCAATTCATGCTTTTATAGTTCGTGTATCGTTTTTGAAATGGCATTGTTCTAGCTTCACATTCCGATCGTGATATGCGATCCCCCGATTAACGCCACAGCTGTTTATGCGTCACCATTCGGTTTCTAGTTATCGGCTTCAGGAGGAAAAAAATTAGCGGTCACTTTAGTACATTCATTGTCAAATGTGACTTTTACATCGAATGTCTCTATTATTAATTCACCACAAGATGCCCGAACCCTCGCTAAGCGTATACAACGCTTCATTTCATGTATTTAAATTTCCGTTTATTGCTATTTCGAACTGTTTGCATTCATTGTTTTTACGTCGCTTTCGCGCATGCGCACTTAACGCATAACATCACGCGCCGCAGCTGTTTTGTGTCAGCATTCGGTTTCTGCTGCAGGAAAAAAATCAGCGTTCTCTTTAGTACATCCGTTTTCACAAATGTGACTTTTTACATCGAATTTCTCTATTATTTATACACCACAAAAGGCCCGATCCCTAAATAATATTATACAACGCATCATTTCATGCATTTATATTTTCGTTTATTGCTATTTCGATCTCTTGCATTCATTGTTTTTACGTCATTTTCGCGCATGCGCGCTTAACGCATAAATGACTTTAGGAAATAATGCATGCATGCAACGGTCGTTGCTCATTTTCATTCAATCATGGCTACCGCCAGCACAACGTCTGAGCAACCTTCCACGAAAGATCAGAGGTAAGTTTTATTTTATTTTATTTATTTATTAGAGCGTTAAGTCGTCTTTTATCCTATCCGTAAGTTTTATATTCTTTATTAATTACTTTTATATTAATAATATGCTATTCTTGATTAATTACTATTCTTGATTAATTATTGATTTAGTTCTCCTCTTATATTAATAACAGTGATTTAGTTCTCCTCCATTATTCATATGCAAAGAACAGCGGTAAGTTTTAATTTTATTTATTTTATTTAGTACAGCGGTATTTCGTCTTTTATCCTATCGGTAAGTTTTATATTAATTACTTTTATATTATTTATATGCTATTCTTGTATTAAACTATTCTTTATTATTTACTTTTATATTAATAACAGTGATTTATTTCTTGGGAAACTCCTCATTATTCATATGCATTATTTCACAGAATCCACCTGCCTCGACGTGGAAAGGAAATACACCTGCCTACACACAACACTCTACAACAAACCTGTATGTCGTGTGAAAACTTGCCGTTAATTCCAGCCGGTCGCTCAACAATGCTACAACGGCAGTTTGACGGGGACAACTCACGCGCCGCTCGGCTACGGCACCTGAGCCAATTGGGGGGACGAGGCTCTCAAGCAAAACATTACGCAGACCTGGCCGCCTGGCTCACGCCACCGTGACTTCTATTAATAAAACATAACTTACACCATTTTGCGTCCATTCGTCTATCCACCGCATATAACCATCCTGCTTTAACAGGCCGCTGAGTACAGCTTTTAAATGCTAAACGCATGCATGGGATTCGTTTCGTTTTGATAGCGCCACGGCTGAAATTAACGCCGTTACAGAGCCGGCTAGCCGCATGGTTATATTTAGAAACTAGGCCGCCGGATCATAGGTCATGGCTGCTGCTGCTGCGAGCGCACGCCGCTGCTGCTACATAGGGTACAGCGGGGTTATTTTCACACAATGGGTTTAGAGCGCAGCGCCGCTATAACCGTTGTGGCTATATACGGGCTTACATAAGCATATATATATATATATATATATATATATATAAAATATATATATATATATATATCGTGCTGGAATTAACTGGCACGAAGGTGGAGCTCAGTGTGCGTAAGACGTCGTGGCAAGGCGACTAGACCGCCAGATCATAGGCCAGCGCTGCTGGCTGCTGCTACATAGGGTACAGCGGTGTTATTCTCACACAATGGCTTTAGAGCGCCGTTATAACCACAGTGGTTTTAGCTATAACCGTTGTGGTTATATAAAGGCCTATTACGTATATATATATATATATATATATATATATATATATATATACAACGGTCGCCAGGGACGCTATATAAGTGCTTACGTAAGCACAACGGTAGGTCCTACGTTGATCGCTAGGGAATTAGTCACTGGGATAACCGCTAGGTGGTGACACCTCAAGGGAAGGGTCATCAATCAAAAAGTGACAGGCCTATATATATAATTAATTAATTAATTAATTAATTATTAATTAATTAATTAATTAATTATTTAATTAACCTAGGAATGTAGAAACATTTCTTGGTGATAATTGCACACGTTTCCAAAATATATATGTTTACATATGTAGTTGGCAAAAATAGCACAATAGTTATTTTTTTAACTTAAATTAATGAAGCTTATTAGCTGACTCAAAACCACAAGGTCGAACTAAGTGGAACACGTCCTGGGAGTTGACAACAACTGTAACTGCCTTTACGCTGATACCTGGAGGCAGACGGAAAATCGGTCGGTCATAGTCACAGTGGAGAAATCTGTATAAATAGAATGAGACGTGGGAGTGGAAGACCTAGAATGAAGAAAGACAAATTAAGCTGGATAAAGTGCACTGCACGAAAATTCCTGATCGTGTGTGATCTTTAATGGAAGCGCGTCGTCGGGTCTTAAGTTCCATCCTTCTTCTAAGCTCATATAAAATATTAGTTTAAAACGAGACATCAGAGCGTTCAACACACGCAAGATAGAAACGTTTTCTGTTAGGATCAGTAATTATGATCCAAATTGTAAGGAAATGAAAATAACAAAACTCAGTTGGCTGTGTCTGTTTTGCGATGTGCAAACGGCAAACGAGGTCTTGCTTCGTTTTTCATTGGGATTTTCAGACCGACCCGTTTAAAAAAAACACATATATTGTCAACGCCCTATGTTATGACCATTAATGTATGCGGAAACAATCTTGTATGGTTGGCAGTTGGTTGTAACCCACTGATTATACTTAGATAGATGATTCTGAAAAATACGTGATCAATTCTGTATCAAATGTTGGATTTTGTGAGACAACAATGGCTAACACTTGACCAAAATAAAAAACAAATGTCAAATAAATGGCAACCAGAGAACATGAAATATTATTGTTGTTACCAAAAAGGTTGTGTTAGTTATGACAAACTAAGCATTTATTTTAGTCGTGTCATTTGCTAAAGAAAAGCGGAGACTATCAATCATCTCCAAGATGTCTGGTGACATCGCAACTGTTTGTCTTCGTTTGACCTGACAGCACGTCATTCACTGAGAGAGGACGCCCTGGCAGAAAATCATCGATAATATGCATCTACGTATGTGACAATGGGCGTCATAAGCATCATCATTAGATTATTTAACATAATTTATCGTCAAACTAGGTATTAATTAGTACTAGATTACCCATCCCAAGTTAAAAAAACTGAGAACATAAAGTTGCCAAAGGTGTCACTGGCATTAGTAATTGATCAAAATAATATCAGTGTATTTGTCAAAAATACACGCTGAATCAGTAGGTCTACTCATAGGTCATGTGGGGATTTGTTATGTTACATTAACATAGGCGCCGGAACCGGTGGGCTTGGGGATCAGACCTTAAATATATTTGGTCGGGGTTGGATATAGGATTAGCCCCCAATATGGGTGCATTTCTAGGTTGAATTTGATATTTTTATAAGCTTCAAGGGTTTCTTTGGTGATATTGGAAGTTTGTACAAGGACACATATACATAGACACATATCGAGAGAGATACAGAAGTATATTTATGTCTCTCTGTCGCTATGTCTGACTGTCTCTATATATATACCTGTATGTCTCTCTGTATTTGTGTCTCTCTGACTCCTTTTATCCATATCAGTCAATGCATATCACCCCTATATTTGTGTTTCCACCTCCCTGCCTACGTGTCTCTGTGTCTCTGTGTCTCTGTGTCTCTGTGTCTCTGTGTCTCTGTGTCTCTGTGTCTCTGTGTCTCTGTGTCTCTGTGTCTCTGTGTCTCTGTGTCTCTGTGTCCCTGTGTCCCTGTGTCCCTGTGTCTCTATGTTGTTTTGTTTCTGTCTAACTATATGTCTCTTTGTCGCTCAAGCCCTCACTATTTCTCCCTGTCTCATTATGCTTATGTCTGTCTGTCTATGCTTTCTGTTTACGTCTCGGGTCATCTGCACAAGGTTTATTTTAACTAAAATATATACACCGGTTATTATATCAAAAACTCATCACATCCGAAACATACATCTTCTGGTATCCAAAAATCGCAAATATTACGATATCACATGATTTGCAACAATATATTAGACTTCGAGAAATCAGTACAAACAGTGTTCCTTACAATCAGACTTCGAGGCATCAGTACAAACAATGTTCCTTAGCATGATACATCGCGCTGTTTAAGACTCGTTGACACACTACGGTCAAGGACACCGTAAATCAGAACAGGAAAGAACAAACCGTGAACTGTTGATTCAAAATATGTCTAGCCTCTACTTCATATCTACAACCACCATAACCAAGCCACCTAACTATACATGTTGCGTCCGTTTAGCAAGACACATAAATGAGACTCATTCAACACATTTTATCAACATAGATCGGACATTAGGAATTTCCCTGACGCACGTAGTCATCTTAACAAGGCTGGTCTCACTCACTGCCCGATTTGCCAGTTACCAGTTTGAAATCTGGACCATTTTCGGATGTCACTTCATTAGAAACCATTCATAAACGCAACTATGCATCTATATAGATTATAACACTTAAAACTACGCTGTCTGGCGGAGTTAATGGTAGAGAGGACTCTTTGACATCATTGTGATTTACTTCTTCCATCACGGTTGGACTATTGATAAGTTAGCTAATGTTACCTATAAACTTCTTTAAACCGCGTATCCATAAATATCCAGGTTTATAACACAATTCTTCAAGGAAAAAGGATCTGATAGATATGCTGGTGGCTACCAAATGACAATGATCAATGGCCAGATTGATTATGGAACTGTTTGACACCAATCTGGTTAGCAGAGCTTTAGGGAGGTATGACCCCAGACAGTAGCGCTAGTAAATGTAGATAAAAGTAAAGGAGTAATAATAATATTAACAGTAATAATAAAACAACTCGATAAATACAAAAAAACACCTGTCTCCAATCATCCTGACCGACGCAACATTTAAATCATTGTAAGTGAACTAAATCCGTGGTTAAGACACACATACTTCATCCGTTGTGGATACAATCAAAAACAAAACATAACAGTCTTAAGTAATAACGACACCTATATTTGCTTTGATAACCAATCACACTGCTGAAATCGCGTGTTTACCAAGGACCTCCAACAGGAACAGAGAACTCATAGATTTACTTGGAAAGATACGAAGGTTCGTACGAATGTTTGAGCTACGAAAGCTTCGTGAAATCGGGCTTACATGTACGTATATAAGAACCTTTGTACGAACCTGCGTACGCGTACGAGTGGAACAGACTCCCGCCCGGGAAGCAGCTCCGACCACAAGGAGAAAGCACCTGTCAGTGTAGGTTAGAGTCCACGATAGTTTACACGTTTACACTCTTCTGAAAGACATAGGTTAACAAAATTGCTCAAGTATCAAAACGGCAGTAGCCGGAATCGACATGCGAATCCTTCGATCAGCTGCGTGGAGCTCACTACGAGATAACCTCCCACAACTTCGATAAGAAAAACATAATTACACCAGAAAGTTTTCTGTCCCTGAGACTGCGAGGATCTCCCGTCCACGTCACCGGAAACACATGTCTTATTCTTGTACATAGTACATTTACACTTTAATATACAGAGAAATAGGTGAGAGAGAGAGGGGGTAGAGGGGGGAGAGGGGGAGAGGGGGAGAGGGGGAGAGGGAGAGAGGGGGAGAGGGGGAGAGGGGGAGAGGGGGAAAGGGGAGAGGGGGAGAGGGGGAGAGGGGGAGAGGGGGAGAGGGGGAGAGGGGGAGCGGGGGAAGAGAGCGAGAGAGAGAGAGAGAGAACGAGAGCGACCGAGAGAAAGAGAGAGAGAGAGAGAGAGAGAGAGAGAGAGAGAGAGAGAGAGGAGAGAGAGAGAGAGAGAGAGAGAGAGAGAGAGAGAGAGAGAGAGAGAGAGAGAGAGAGAGAGAGAGAGAGAGAGAGAGAGAGAGAGAGAGAGAGAGAGAGAGAGAGAGAGAGAGAGAGAGAGAGAGAGAGAGAGAGAGAGAGAGAGAGAGAGAGAGAGAGAGAGAGAGAGAGAGAGAGAGAGAGAAGAGAGAGAGAGAGAGAGAGAGAGAGAGAGAGAGAGAGAGAGAGAGAGAGAGAGAGAGAGAGAGAGAGAGAAGAGCGAGAGAGAGAGAGAGAGCGAGAGCGAGAGCGAGAGCGAGAGCGAGAGCGAGAGCGTGATAGCGTATTATTGTTTTTCCGTAACAAGTGTTTTGGATGAAGAACATGACAAAACGCGATGTATCCAATTTGTTTTAAACTGATTTATGTACTTCGTCCTCTGTGCATAAATGAAAACTTGTTCTTGACATTAATATATCTTATGAATACAAAATCATAGCGACTAACGGCAAATGGTTTTGTAACATGCCTTTCAATTATGAAATGTTGCCCTCTCAAAAAGAATTACACCCGAATTACACTCAAACGCCCACTGAGTGCTTTTGCATGACCGCTAAAGTAAGAACGAGTGCTGGTTCTTGATTTTGACGAAATGTTTTGAGGGCAATTTACTGTTGAACCAACATTTCACGAACTTCTGAACTTAGTGCTTCTGAAGCAGTAGCAAAGCAGCGAGAAAGACTGCCGGTTCTTGATTTCCACGAAATACGTTCATGAAAATGTACACATCAACAAATACTTTTACACAAATTACGACGTGTGTGAGGCAATTAACATAAACGGCGCATGTATCATTTGTTGTCCAATGAGACGTCGCCACGACAGGGTCTGGCAGCAAATATAAGGGGCTTTATTTGAGATATCGTCAGACCATAAACTGAATACTTTGAAGACACCTACTCGTTGTCCGGTGAACAATGATGGCTGTACGACTCGCGTGTCTGGCGGTGTTAGGCCTGCTGGTACTACAGATGGCCCCAACTGTCGAATCAAGTAAGTAAACCTCTGAATGGTTTACTAATGAGTATTATTACTTAAACAAAACTATAAACATTGTCGTAGACATAACGTATATGGAAGTATTTCATAGGAAATATTGGTTTTGTCGCGAAATATAAGTTAATTTGGAAAACATTTGTAATTTCAATTACGTGGTGTTTACGTAATGAGCTAGATGTTATGTAGATTCTATTTTATTAACATTTATCCAAACATTCTGTAATATAATTATATATTTGATAGATGTTTCAACCAATTACTCGGATACTTCTTTAGGACAAACGTCAAACGTTACATTTTATATAATTAAACAAAATTAACTAATAAGCACACACGCACATGCACACGCACACGCACACGCACACGCACACGCACACGCACACGCACACGCACACGCACACACACACACACACACAAACACACACACGCACGCACGCACACATACACAAAAACACACACACACACACACACACACACACACACACACACACACACACACACACACACACACACACACACACACACACACACACACACACACACACACACACACACACACACACACACACACACACACACACACACACACACACACACACACACACACACACACACACACACACACACACACACACAAACACACACACGCACGCACGCACGCACACACACACACAAACGCACACACACAAACACAAACACACACACACAAACACACACACAGACACCACACACACACACACACACACACACACACACACACACACACACACACACACACACACACACACACACACACACACACACACACACACACACACACACACACACACACACACACACACACACACACACACACACACACACACACACACACACACACACACACACACACACACACACACACACACACACACACACACACACACACACACACACACACACACACACACACACACACACACATTAAAACACACACAACACACATATGCGACCGAGTTCCTGCGTGCCCCTGTGTGTGAATGTGTGTATGTATACGTGTGGCTGTGGGTGCGTGTGTGTGTGTGTGTGTGTGTGTGTGTGTGTGTGTGTATGTGTGTATGTGTGTATGCGCGCGCGTGTTTGTTTGAGTATTGGTGGAGAGGCAATCAAGGAGACAGTGGCTTCTTTTGTTGTTTGGTTTAGTGCTGCATTATATCGCACTCACTGGTCGATGCCGTATACTATAGAGAATGATTGCGACACCAACTGGACCAATTATGTTTACACGACAGAGTCGTTCCCTGCACTACACAAAAAATACACTCTCTCCTTGTAAAGAAACGCTAAGCTATAGGGACCTAAGTCACGTTGCCTATGTTTGACGAAAGTAGAAGCACATTTTTGAAATAATTACAACAGGAAGGACATCAACTGACCTCGCTGTTAATCAATATAGCGGTCTTTCCATGGTTATAAGGACTTCCTATGCAGGGAACATCCACTAAAAGAACTATATTGAAGTCGCTGTTCCGAGTTGATAATGTGATACACCCACCGATATTGGGGGATATAAAGAACAGTTTCATCTAGTTCAACGTGCTCGTTATTAGCACGAAACCACTGTAGATGATGATGCGTTTCGTTTTACCTGCAGGAAGACGTACTGGAAGTGGCAAGGATATGGTCGGCTGTGGCGGCCGGCTTATGAGAACAATGTTTCTGTCGTGCAATAGTAAGTATATATCTCACTTAGTGCAAATGTTCATACATGATGAAAAACTGCCAGTGATTTAGAATATCGATACACATTCCTCAAAAGTATATTAAAACGTTGGTGCAGAACACCGTGTGTCTTATTATTATTTCGAGAATAGCGGGTAGGGGTTCTTATCCGAGGGTGGCGATGGGGCATCGCAAAATCGTAAGTTGACTAGATCGGGACCGAAGAAAAACTACATCGGAGAAAGTGATAACATGGATAGTAGCATAAGGGTACTCATCTGATGTGATGTGCGACGTGTTGATGTTTATAGTACTGCGTACATTGCAGCATTCAGGAGGAATGCCATTAAAAAAACTACAAATTTCGCGTGTTATTACCACATGACGCTCATTGAAAGTAGTTGGACAAATTAAATTACAAATTAAACTTCTGTGGACAAAAAAGGATTATATATGCAGGGAATATAGTCACTCGTGTCATAGAGTCTCCAAACACGACCATGGCTGATATGTAGATCAGTCGTAGCAATTCTCCAATTGAAATGTGTAGCGATTTTTGTGGGCATGAATGCCCACAAATGCGTTTGTACACGAATACCAAATAAAATAATTTATACAAACTAGTATACCGTCCCTGCTTTATGTGACAACAATACTCCGGCAGCCTGTATTATATCGTGTCCGGCAATAAATGCTCCCAGGTAGTTCCTTCTGTACAGCTCAGCAATATTCACACTTCGGCCATACCGCCATGTATCACGCTACTACAGCTGAATGTTGGCAAGAATGACACCTCAAAGAGTTTGGATGGGTTAAAGCCTGGGGTATTTACTGTATGACAGGTCAGGCCGTATGCTACCAGAGTAGCGTGTGGAGCTTATTGTCTGTGTGTGTAATCAATCATACGCATTTTCAGCGTCATTGCCAGGTTTAGGGCAAGACAGATGGGGCAGTTTGCCAGGGCCCACACAATATAATTTTTATGTGGGCCACCGCAGTAGGTTGTCTTGGTAATTTCTTTGCGTTCAAATCGACTTTATACGTAACTTCAGTTTTTCAGCATGATGCAAATTGGGGTTCTAAATGGGCAAACGTTGTATTTTGTTGTGAAGTTTCTATTATAGAAGGTAGGAATGAGTGAAAAATATTATGAGACGATGCACGGCCAAACACTGCTCAGGAGCCCCGACAGTCTTAATTCCGGCATTGCTCACCGTGCAAGCAAATTACATGCAGCACATTTCGCAAACGTGCAGAACAAGACATCCACCTGCATTCTATGTCGGTGTTTGATGTAATATTGGGAAGATCCAGTAACCGGAATCATGTCTTCCGGAAGTATACGCATAATTGTAATAGATGCATGTTCTTTATTTACAATCTGCCGTTTGTGGGCGTTGTAAGGTTCTCGCTAAATATTATTTGCTCATTGAGTTCTAGTATTCTTATGTACTGTAAGCCGTTTGTATTTACTGATCGTTTTTTGTTCACAGGGTGCACGTACAAAATCGAAACTGTGACGGGCTCCCAGACTTACGCCGGATCCGATGCCGCTGTGTATTTAAGTATCGCGGGGAATAAAGGCTCGTGTGACGATTGACATCTGGATCATGCTGGCGATGAATTTAAACCTGGACAGTGAGTACATATAATTATTTTTGTTTATACATTTGTAAAGCATTGCACGTACTCCACATGTAACGAACGTCCTCGTGCGAACATGTACACTCTCGTCGAAGTTGTCATGTTTACAACGTATACCGCAATTACAAGGAGATTGCCAGGCACACAAAACAAGAATTGGTGTGTTTTCAACGGCTCGGGAATATATATATATATATATATAGTGTAGCCGTCGACGTCAACTTGCTGTACGCCATACTTAAAGGGAATAAAAACCACACATTTCTTGAATACATATTGTATTACATCTTCTTGTATATTTCCATTTCCACCAAGACAATAATTTTTCCCGAATTCTATAAATTAATAATTCCACAATTTACGCTGTGCAACTGGTCTTCTTCTAATATGCGTATCTTGGCGCGCTTTTCGGTTTGCCTAGATGTGACGTCAGAGGCGCAACATGCCAGCACTTTCAATATATTTAGAGCTTGTTTACAACGACAGATGTTAGGTTGAAGCAAGCATCAGAATGGGTTATTGTGCGATATTCCGATGCATTACAAACACCAGTCATAATAGAGGAACTAGAATTTATTTCACAGTTCCACACGAATCCAACTTTGTTGAAAAAAAATGAAACGAGAGAACCTGCAGTCAACATGACAACATTCCTCAACAAGACAAGCCGACGACAAAAACCGTCGTCGCTTCAGATCATTTTGAGAACAATGTTTTCGATTGCGACCCAGGAAAACTAATCTACATCAGTAAACATACACACACATGAAAACATTGTATCCAACTGCAGAAAGTAACGTTATACATAACGTAATATGAAGGAAGAGCTGTAAAATTAACATAACCCTGAATTCGGTTAACTATCTTTCTGTCAATCCCAGTGGCCGAGTGGTTAAATGCGTCGACTCAGCGCATCCGGTTTTATTATCGGTACGTGTGCGGGAGATCCCGATTGAATCCGTAAAATAACTGCTTGCTCCTTTGTTATGAGTAGTGTTTGTATTACATCGGAATACCGCATGATAACTCATTCTAACACTTTCTTTGACCCAACATCTGTCTTGGTAAACTTGCTCTGAATGTATTGAAAATGCTGGCATGTTGCATGAGATTTGCGCCTCTGACGTCAGAGTACCACGTAATCGCCTAGCTAATTACTATCAACTTTCCTCTGGAATCGCGATACAGATGTGACTTAAATTGATTTAAACTATCAATGCATTTTTCTGTATTTTTTATGTTGTCAAATGTTACATACAATGCAATAATTTGCATGCACATGGAAATGGAATTTAGCTGGTGCCTTGTTTTTAGTTCCTTTAACACTGTAGCCGTCGATTTGAGTTAAGACAGTCACGCTTAAACCTTTCAAACGAAAGACAGTCTACGTCTGTAATCTACCAAACAATATTCTCTAAACCACAATAATGTCGTTTGGTGGCATGACTACGTGCATTATGCAATTAACACATCATACAATTTGTATCAATGACGGCTATTTATTTAAGAAGAAAGACGCCAATTATGTGTTATGCATAATTAAATTGTTATGTTACACTTATTTTACAAAGTTATCTATTCTGAATAGTATATTTATTATGTGAACATTGCCAAGAAATTGAAACACATTTCTCAAGCTTTATTCATGATCCACTATGCCAGTTCTAATTTGCTATCACAAACAAAGAAATTGTACATTTCATACTGTCGATCTCAGAATGTGTTGTAGCAACGTACGTATACATGCATCGATTTTGTTTTAGAGAGCAAGTGGCGTCTTGGTCAAGGACTTGGTACCAACCGCACTGCCTTCGTCACTGTTACGTCTCTTCAATACAATCGGCGGCAAAACTAGGAGTGGTCAATCTCTGAAAACATGATGATTACACAAGATAGACTTGTTTGTCAACACTTGTTTGTCAACAAAGTACAAACGGTGATTCATGTCCGAATTCGCTGCATTTTTTCACATTTTTGGGTTAAATGTAATTCTAACGTTGGGTCCATGGAAGCCGAAGTGATATCATTGAATAATGGTACTGTTGTATTAGTTAACCACAGGGTCAAACCTAACCACACACATGCACACACATGCACAACCACACGCACACACACACACACGAGCGCGCGCGCACACACACACAGGCACGCACACGCACACACATGGAAAGGGCGATACATGGCACACTGGTATGTTCCAATCTCTCTGTATTTCTCACAACTAAACAACTCACCCGACTTTGCGATCGTCCTATTCAGAGTCGAAGTGTCCGACAGCCACTTGTTCAAGGTGAACGTCTGTGCGAATGGGGCGGACGGTGCTGGAGAGACCTGCTCGATGGCGATTTTCCTTAGGTACCAGGCTGGCCGATGTCGCGTATTGTCATGACGGATTGTCACCGTCTGCAGACAACCGAGGCAAGGGCAGGTGACCGTGAACGTATCCGTCCTACGGTTGAAACATTGACTGTAATATTGATATCAAATCCAACAGTTGGTATTTTCTTCAGATGGAAAGGAGAGTTTTTCTGGGAATTTTATTTCTAGAAATTGACTATGTAATAGAGTATAGCGACACGCGACAGTATGCCCACACTTAGTATTAAAGAAAACCACAAATAAATAAGCTATTTTAAAACTGATCATACGTAAAATGTAGACAGCTCCGTACTAAATTAATAATCAAATTAATTACGATATAAACAAAGATAGCGGCCATATTAAGTCTAAAACAATTCAATTCCAATTCCTATCACCAACACAGTTAGGTGTTATTTCAAAATTGCCACAGCTTAACTATTATTGTTGATTATCAAAAATATCACCCGTGTATAAACAAACTATTGGTATGTACTCACTGTCCAGGTTTAAATATAACACCACTAGTAACCAGACGTCAGTAGTATAGGGGGAGATCTGGATAGGTATCCTAAGCCATTTTTGAGGAGTTTTTGGTTGATAATAGGGAGGTTTCGAAAGCCGCCCCCCTGAGCAAAGTGCGTAGTCACGTGACCGTATGTAGGAGTGTGTGTAGCGCCTCCTGGCGGTGGAATGAGTAGCCATGGAAGGGTTATTGTGTATATATGAGAGACTGAAGAGGGAATAACAAAAGTTCAAAGAGGAAAGGTATTGGGAGAAACGAAAGATCAAAGAGTCATAACGAAAGATCAAAGAGAAAAGTTTTAAAAGGTGATGAAAGGTGTATAATGAGAGATAAACGGAATGATGTAATAACGAAAGAACAAAGAGAAAACGTTATGATATATATATATATATATATGAAACTTTAAAATGTGTATAGGTATGCTTGTATGTATGTATGTGTATATGAAAGAGAGAATATATATATATATATATATATATATATATATATATAATATAATATAATAGCCAACAAACACCACAGTTTGAAAGTTGAATGTTTTATTGATGTCAACGATCGATTACATCTTCAAAACCGTCATCGCTATCGTCTGTGTCCGAACACCAATTTTCCATATCCCCCGTGTCTATAGGGGCAACAGGGTCGGGGTCAACCCAAGGGTTGGGGGGATCGTAACGTCCCCGTGTCCGGAGCAGCTCCGCCATGACGTTGCAGAACGTATAACTGTGATACTCGCGGAGCTCTTCGTCTCTGGAACATACATTAAAACTCTCAAACCGTATGAACGAGACGTTAAATATATGAAAACTTTGAAAATATCTTCTCTGAAACATATATGAAAACGTCGAAAATGATCAAGCGAGTGGAATAAGGCAGCGATGTAACCAGACACCGCGTAGGGAACCGACACACGATAAAAGGGCAAGCTAGGGCAACAGACGAGAGAGATAAGAATGGACTATGACACAATATGTAGACATCGGCTGACGCGATCGGTAACCAGACACCGCGTAGCTAGCCGAAACGACATGAGGGCAGGCTAGGTCAACATACGCATAGATAAGAAAGGACTGTGACACAACATGTATATAGTTTTGTTAGGTTTATATACGCAAATCCGATAGAGGCGTTATGACTTTTCTATTACGAGACAGTGCAAAAACACGAGAAGCGACAAGACAAGCTCAAGCACAGTACACACTAGCTGAGAAGGAGGTCAAGAAAGCCACCAAAAGAGATTTGACAAGATCAAGCACAGAAGGGAGACAGAGGGGGATAGGAAGGCAGAGAAGGCGAGGAAATAGAGGAGAGGGAGACAGAGGAGGATAGAAAGGCAGAGGAGGCGAAGAAAGAGAGGAGAGGGAGACGGGAGGATAGGAAGGCAGAGGAGGCGAGGAAAGAGAGGAGAGGGAGACAGAGGATGATAGGAAGGCAAAGAAGGGAGGGAAGAGAGGAGAGGGAGACAGAGGAGGATAGGAAGGAAGAGAAGACGAGGAAAAAGAGGAGAGGGAGACAGAGGAGGAGAGGAAGGCAGAGGAAGCGAGGAAAGAGAGGAGAGGGAGAAAGAGGAGGATAGGAAGGCAGAGAAAGCGAGGAAAGAGAGGAGAGGAGACAGAGGAGGATAGGAAGGCAGAGAAGGCGAGGAAAGAGAGGAGAGGGAGACAGAGGAGAATAGGAAGGCAGAGGAGGCGAAGAAAGAGAGGAGAGGGAGACAGAGAAGGATAGGAAGGCAGAGAAGGCGAGGGTAGTGAGGAGAGGGAGACGGGGAGGATAGGAAGGCAGAGAAGGCGAGGGAAGAGAGGAGAGGTAGACAGAGGAGGATAGGAAGGCAGAGAAGGCGAGGAAAGAGAGGAGTGGGAGATAAGGGAGGATAGGAAGGCAGAGAAGGCGAGGGAAGAGAGGGGAGGGATACAGAGGAGGATAGGAAGGCAGAGAAGGCGAGGAAATACTTGGGAGATCAAGCATATGTCAAGCGATAAAATACAAAGTTTGCAGCACTTACTTATTGGAGACGTATAATATTCATCTTGTCCTCGGGACATGCCTTGTCGTGAGCGCTCGCCATCTTCAGCAGTCGGAGTGAAGTTGCGTTGTTCGAAGTCGGTAGAAAGTAATATGCTCCACTAGAGTTTTGTTAGGTTTATATACGCAAACCCGATAGAGGCGATATATCTTTTCAATCACGAGACAGTACAGACAATGGAGTCACGAGTTGAACTCTGCTCTCTGCCCGTGCTCGTTAGCGGGTGCAATATGAGATAAGCCGCGTGCCTCGACACTCACGAGAAGCCACTACGCTACGTCCATCCATACACGTGTTCCAACTTCCAATAGTTTACTTACCACAATTCTCATTCTTCAAACTGTCATATACATCTTGTGTCACAGGTGCTCGTTAGCGGGTGCATTCCGTACATGGTCTACCCTGTTACATGTCTCCCTTCCATACATGGTCTAGCTTGTTACATGTCTACCTTCCATACATGGTCTAGTTTGTTACATGTTTGCCTTCCATACATGGTCTAGTTTGTTACATGTTTACCTTCCATACATGGTCTAGCCTGTTACAGGTCTACCTTCCATACATGGACTAGATTGTTACATGTTTGCCTTCCGTACATGGTCTAGTTTGTTACATGTTGACCTTCCATACATGGTCTAGCCTGTTACATGTTTGCCTTCCATACATGGACTAGCATGTTACATGTTTGCCTTTCGTACATGTTTGCCTTCCATACATGGTCTAGCTTGTTACATGTTTGCCATCCATACATGATCTAGCCTGTTACATGTTTGCCTTTCGTACATGGTCTAGTTTGTTACATGTTGACCTTCCATACATGGACTAGCATGTTACATGTTTGCCTTCCATGCTAGGTCTACCTTGTTACATATTTGCCTTTCATACATGGACTAGCTTGTTACATGTTTCCCTTCCATCCATGGTCTAGCTTGCTACATGTTTGCCTTCTGTACATGGTCTAGCTTGTTACATGTCTGCCTTCCATACATGGACTAGCTTGTTACCTGTTTGCTATCCATACATGGTCGAGCTTGTTACATGTTTGCCTTCCATACACGGACTAGCTTGTTATGTGTTTGCCTTCTATACATGGTCTGGCTTGTTACATGTCTGCCTTCCATACATGGTCTAACTTGCTACATGTCTGCCTTCCATATATGGTCTAATTTGTGACATGTTTGCCTTCCATACATGGTCTAGCTTGTTACATGGTTGCCTTCCATACATGGTCTAGGTTGTTACATGTCTGCCTTCCATATATGGTCTAGCTTGTTACATGTTTGCCTTTCATACATGGTCTAGCCTGTTACATGGCTGCCTTCCGTACATGGACTAGCTTGTTACATGTTGGCCTTCCGTACATGGTCTAGCTTGTTACAAGTTTGCCTTCCATACATGGACTAGCTTGTTACATGTTTGCCTTCCGTACATGGTCTAGCTTGTTACACATGTTGACCTTCCATACATGGACTAGCATGTTACATGTTTGCCTTCCGTACATGGACTAGCATGTTACATGTTTGCCTTTCGTACATGGTCTAGTTTGTTACATGTTTCCCTTCCATACATGGACTAGCATGTTACATGTTTGCCTTCCATACATGGACTAGCATGTTACATGTTTGCCTTTCGTACATGGTCTAGTTTGTTACATGTTGACCTTCCATACATGGTCTAGCCTGTTACATGTTTGCCTTCCATACATGGACTAGCATGTTACATGTTTGCCTTTCGCACATGGTCTAGTTTGTTACATGTTGACCTTCCATACATGGTCTAGCCTGTTACAAGTTTGCCTTTCGTACATGGTCTAGTTTGTTACATGTTGACCTTCCATACACGGACTAGCATGTTACATGTTTGCCTTCCATACATGGACTAGCATGTTACATGTTTGCCTTTCGTACATGGTCTAGTTTGTTACATGTTTCCCTTTCATACATGGACTAGCATGTTACATGTTTGCCTTCTATACATGGACTAGCATGTTACATGTTTGCCTTTCGTACATGGTCTAGTTTGTTACATGTTGACCTTCCATACATGGTCTAGCCTGTTACATGTTTGCCTTCCATACATGGACTAGCATGTTACATGTTTGCCTTTCGCACATGGTCTAGTTTGTTACATGTTGACCTTCCATACATGGTCTAGCCTGTTACATGTTTGCCTTTCGTACATGGTCTAGTTTGTTACATGTTGACCTTCCATACATGGACTAGCATGTTACATGTTTGCCTTCCATACATGGACTAGCCTGTTACATGTTTGCCTTTCGTACATGGTCTAGTTTGTTACATGTTTCCCTTCCATACACGGTCTAGCTTGTTACATGTTTGCCTTCCATACATGGACTAGCATGTTACATGTTTGCCTTTCGTACATGGTCTAGTTTGTTACATGTTGACCTTCCATACATTGACTAGCATGTTACATGTTTCCCTTCCATACATGGTCTAGCCTGTTACATGTTTGCCTTTCGTACATGGTCTAGTTTGTTACATGTTGACCTTCCATACATGGACTAGCATGTTACATGTTTGACTTCCATACATGGACTAGCATGTTACATGTTAGCCTTTCGTACATGGTCTAGTTTGTTACATGTTGACCTTCCATACATGGACTAGCATGTTACATGTTTGCCTTCCATACATCGACTAGCATGTTACATGTTTGTCTTCCATGCACGGTCTAGCCTGTTACATGTCTGCCTTTCATACATGGTCTAGCCTGTTACATGTTTGTCTTTCGTACATGGTCTAGTTTGTTACATGTTGACCTTCCATACATGGACTAGCATGTTACATGTTTGCCTTCTATACATGGTATAGCCTGTTACATGTTTGCCTTTCGTACATGGTCTAGTTTGTTACATGTTGACCTTCCATACATGGACTAGCATGTTACATGTTTGCCTTCCATACATGGACTAGCATGTTACATGTTTGCCTTTCGTACATGGTCTAGCCTGTTACATGTCTGCCTTCCGTACATGGACTAGCTTGTTACATGTTGCCCTTCCGTACATGGTCTAGCCTGTTACATATTTGCCTTTCATACATGGTCTAGCTTGTTACATGTTTGCCTTCCGTACATGGACTAGCTTGTTACAGGTCTGCCTTTCATACATGGTCTAGCTTGTTACATGTTGACCTTCCGTACATGGTCTAGCTTGTTACATGTTTGCCTTCCATACATGGACTAGCTTGTTACAGGTCTGCCTTTCATACATGGTCTAGCTTGTTACATGTTTACCTTCCATACATGGACTAGCTTGTTACAGGTCTGCCTTTCGTAAATGGTCTAGCTTGTTACATGTTTGCCTTCCGTACATGGACTAGCTTGTTACATGTTGGCCTTCCGTACATGGTCTAGCCTGTTACATGTCTGCCTTCCGTACATGGACTAGCATGTTACATGTTTGCCTTTCGTACAGGTCTAGTTTGTTACACGTTGACCTTCCATACATGGACTAGCATGTTACATGTTTGCCTTCCATACATCGACTAGCATGTTACATGTTTGTCTTCCATGCACGGTCTACCTTGTTACATATTTGCCTTTCATACATGGTCTAGCCTGTTACATGTCTGCCTTCCATGCACGGTCTACCTTGTTACATATTTGTCTTTCATACATGCTCTAGCTTGTTACATGTTTGCCTTCCGTACATGGACTAGCTTGTTACATGTCTGCCTTTCATACATGGTCTAGCTTGTTACATGTTTACCTTCCATACATGGACTAGCTTGTTACAGGTCTGCCTTTCATACATGGTCTAGCTTGTTACATGTTTACCTTCCATACATGGACTAGCTTGTTACAGGTCTGTCTTTCGTACATGGTCTAGCCTGTTACATGTTTGCCTTCCGTACATGGACTAGCTTGTTACATGTTGGCCTTCCGTACATGGTCTAGCCTGTTACATGTTTGCCTTTCGTACATGGTCTAGTTTGTTACATGTTGACCTTCCATACATGGACTAGCATGTTACATGTTTGCCTTCCATACATCGACTAGCATGTTACATGTTTGTCTTCCATGCACGGTCTACCTTGTTACATATTTGCCTTTCGTACATGGTCTAGCCTGTTACATGTCTGCCTTCCATGCACGGTCTACCTTGTTACATATTTGCCTTTCATACATGCTCTAGCTTGTTACATGTTTGCCTTCCGTACATGGACTAGCTTGTTACAGGTCTGCCTTTCATACATGGTCTAGCTTGTTACATGTTTACCTTCCATACATGGACTAGCTTGTTACAGGTCTGCTTTTCGTACATGGTCTAGCCTGTTACATGTCTGCCTTCCGTACATGGACTAGCTTGTTACATGTTGGCCTTCCGTACATGGACTAGCTTGTTACATGTTTGCCTTTCGTACATGGTCTAGTTTGTTACATGTTGACCTTCCATACATGGTCTAGCCTGTTACATGTTTGCCTTCCATACATGGACTAGCATGTTACATGTTTGCCTTTCGCACATGGTCTAGTTTGTTACATGTTGACCTTCCATACATGGTCTAGCCTGTTACATGTTTGCCTTTCGTACATGGTCTAGTTTGTTACATGTTGACCTTCCATACATGGACTAGCATGTTACATGTTTGCCTTCCATACATGGACTAGCCTGTTACATGTTTGCCTTTCGTACATGGTCTAGTTTGTTACATGTTTCCCTTCCATACACGGTCTAGCTTGTTACATGTTTGCCTTCCATACATGGACTAGCATGTTACATGTTTGCCTTTCGTACATGGTCTAGTTTGTTACATGTTGACCTTCCATACATTGACTAGCATGTTACATGTTTCCCTTCCATACATGGTCTAGCCTGTTACATGTTTGCCTTTCGTACATGGTCTAGTTTGTTACATGTTGACCTTCCATACATGGACTAGCATGTTACATGTTTGACTTCCATACATGGACTAGCATGTTACATGTTAGCCTTTCGTACATGGTCTAGTTTGTTACATGTTGACCTTCCATACATGGACTAGCATGTTACATGTTTGCCTTCCATACATCGACTAGCATGTTACATGTTTGTCTTCCATGCACGGTCTAGCCTGTTACATGTCTGCCTTTCATACATGGTCTAGCCTGTTACATGTTTGTCTTTCGTACATGGTCTAGTTTGTTACATGTTGACCTTCCATACATGGACTAGCATGTTACATGTTTGCCTTCTATACATGGTATAGCCTGTTACATGTTTGCCTTTCGTACATGGTCTAGTTTGTTACATGTTGACCTTCCATACATGGACTAGCATGTTACATGTTTGCCTTCCATACATGGACTAGCATGTTACATGTTTGCCTTTCGTACATGGTCTAGCCTGTTACATGTCTGCCTTCCGTACATGGACTAGCTTGTTACATGTTGCCCTTCCGTACATGGTCTAGCCTGTTACATATTTGCCTTTCATACATGGTCTAGCTTGTTACATGTTTGCCTTCCGTACATGGACTAGCTTGTTACAGGTCTGCCTTTCATACATGGTCTAGCTTGTTACATGTTGACCTTCCGTACATGGTCTAGCTTGTTACATGTTTGCCTTCCATACATGGACTAGCTTGTTACAGGTCTGCCTTTCATACATGGTCTAGCTTGTTACATGTTTACCTTCCATACATGGACTAGCTTGTTACAGGTCTGCCTTTCGTAAATGGTCTAGCTTGTTACATGTTTGCCTTCCGTACATGGACTAGCTTGTTACATGTTGGCCTTCCGTACATGGTCTAGCCTGTTACATGTCTGCCTTCCGTACATGGACTAGCATGTTACATGTTTGCCTTTCGTACAGGTCTAGTTTGTTACACGTTGACCTTCCATACATGGACTAGCATGTTACATGTTTGCCTTCCATACATCGACTAGCATGTTACATGTTTGTCTTCCATGCACGGTCTACCTTGTTACATATTTGCCTTTCATACATGGTCTAGCCTGTTACATGTCTGCCTTCCATGCACGGTCTACCTTGTTACATATTTGTCTTTCATACATGCTCTAGCTTGTTACATGTTTGCCTTCCGTACATGGACTAGCTTGTTACATGTCTGCCTTTCATACATGGTCTAGCTTGTTACATGTTTACCTTCCATACATGGACTAGCTTGTTACAGGTCTGCCTTTCATACATGGTCTAGCTTGTTACATGTTTACCTTCCATACATGGACTAGCTTGTTACAGGTCTGTCTTTCGTACATGGTCTAGCCTGTTACATGTTTGCCTTCCGTACATGGACTAGCTTGTTACATGTTGGCCTTCCGTACATGGTCTAGCCTGTTACATGTTTGCCTTTCGTACATGGTCTAGTTTGTTACATGTTGACCTTCCATACATGGACTAGCATGTTACATGTTTGCCTTCCATACATCGACTAGCATGTTACATGTTTGTCTTCCATGCACGGTCTACCTTGTTACATATTTGCCTTTCGTACATGGTCTAGCCTGTTACATGTCTGCCTTCCATGCACGGTCTACCTTGTTACATATTTGCCTTTCATACATGCTCTAGCTTGTTACATGTTTGCCTTCCGTACATGGACTAGCTTGTTACAGGTCTGCCTTTCATACATGGTCTAGCTTGTTACATGTTTACCTTCCATACATGGACTAGCTTGTTACAGGTCTGCTTTTCGTACATGGTCTAGCCTGTTACATGTCTGCCTTCCGTACATGGACTAGCTTGTTACATGTTGGCCTTCCGTACATGGACTAGCTTGTTACAGGTCTGCCTTTCATACATGGTCTAGCTTGTTACATGTTGGCCTTCCGCACATGTTCTAGCTTGTTACATGTTTGCCTTCCATACATGGACTAGCTTGTTACAGGTCTGCCTTTCATACGTGGTCTAGCTTGTTACATGTTTACCTTCCATACATGGACTAGCTAGTTACAGGTCTGCCTTTCATACATGGTCTAGCTTGACGGAAAGTGAAGGAGCTAGTGTCTGCTGCTGAGGGGGAATTAGCCTGTCACGGGACCGACCTCCTAGTGGAAGTAGTACCACCTGGCGGGTAATGAAGGAGTAATGAGGGAATATTAAAGGCTAATTGACGTAGACTGAGTCTGCTGATATATATCACTCTGGGCTGGAGCACCCATGGGGAAATTTTAAGATGGTGCCCGCCTCCACATGACCTACCCCCTGGAGGAAAGAAGTGTAAGTAGTAAGGATATTTTATTTGCTATTTTGTTTGTATGACTGCCAGTTTAAATGGTTATTTATTATGATGCCTAAAAAATTGAAACTGATGGCACATTCATTCTGTCATGCATTGTCCGAAATGTCATGTCTCCCTTGTAACATTTTGTCGTGATTGCCCAAAGACACACCACTCCCATGTAACACTTTGTGTCACTATTGCCCAAAGACCTCCACTCCAATATAACACTTTGTGTCACTATTGCCCACACTCCCATGTAACACTGTCACTATTGCCCAAAGACCCACACTCCCATATAACTCTTTGTTACAAGACCCCCACTCCCATGTACCACTTTGTCACTATTGCCCAAAGACCCCCACTCCCATGTAACACTTTGTCACAAGACCCCCACTGCCATGTACCACTATGTCACTATTGCTCAAAGACCCCCAATTCCATGTAACACTTTGTCACAAGACCCCCACTCCCATGTAACACTTTGTCACAAGACCCCCACTCCCACGTAACACTTTATCACAAAACCCCCATTCCCATGTAACACTTCGTCACATCACCAGTGTGACATACTTTATGGCTGCCCCCTGTGTATAAGAACCATCACATGACACGACTCACCGAGCAGCCTTCGACCTTCTCGAGAAGGAAGGCGAGACTCTTGAGGGTGTCCTCCTCCTCTACGTCCTCCGCATCCTCTACTGCAACACCAAGGCACTACATCACAACACAGCATCACATCACAACACCACATCACATCCTCCAGTACAATACCACAGCACAGCATCACATCACCACTACATCACATCAATACATGATTACATCACAATACAGCATCACTACATCACAACATAGCATATCATCTCATCGCATCACTACATCATATCATCTCATCACATTCACTACATCATATCATCGCATCACTACATCATATCATCTCATCACATCACTACATCATATCAATTCATTACATCAGTGCATCACATCACTACATCATATCATCTGATTACATCACTACATCACATCACAACATCATATCATCTCATCACATCGCTACATCATATCATCTCATCACTACATCACATCATCTCATCACATCACTACATCATGTATGTATGTATGTGTATGTACGTATTTTGTGAGTTCTACTGTCAAAAGAATGACATTTTGTGAGTTCTACGGTGGTGTCCTAGCCTTACACGCATGCACGCACCCATGCACCCACCCACCGTCGCCGTCCCCACCCGCCATCGCCGCCGCAGAGGCGGCGCGTGGGGACGGCGACGGTGGGTGGGTGCATGGGTGCGTGCATGCGTTTAAGGCTAGGACACCACAGTAGAACTCACAAAATTTCACTTTTTGACAGTAGAACTCACAAAATACGTACATACACATACATACATACATGATGTAGTGATGTGATGAGATGATGTGATGTAGTGATGAGATGATATGATGTAGCGATGTGATGAGATGATATGATGTTGTGATGTGATGTAGTGATGTAATCAGATGATATGATGTAGTGATGTGATGCACTGATGTAATGAATTGATATGATGTAGTGATGTGATGAGATGATATGATGTAGTGATGCGATGATATGATGTAGTGAATGTGATGAGATGATATGATGTAGTGATGCGATGAGATGATATGCTATGTTGTGATGTAGTGATGCTGTATTGTGATGTAATCATGTATTGATGTGATGTAGTGGTGATGTGATGCTGTGCTGTGGTATTGTACTGGAGGATGTGATGTGGTGTTGTGATGTGATGCTGTGTTGTGATGTAGTGCCTTGGTGTTGCAGTAGAGGATGCGGAGGACGTAGAGGAGGAGGACACCCTCAAGAGTCTCGCCTTCCTTCTCGAGAAGGTCGAAGGCTGCTCGGTGAGTCGTGTCATGTGATGGTTCTTATACACAGGGGGCAGCCATAAAGTATGTCACACTGGTGATGTGACGAAGTGTTACATGGGAATGGGGGTTTTGTGATAAAGTGTTACGTGGGAGTGGGGGTCTTGTGACAAAGTGTTACATGGGAGTGGGGGTCTTGTGACAAAGTGTTACATGGAATTGGGGGTCTTTGAGCAATAGTGACATAGTGGTACATGGGAGTGGGGGTCTTGTGACAAAGTGTTACATGGGAGTGGGGGTCTTTGGGCAATAGTGACAAAGTGGTACATGGGAGTGGGGGTCTTGTAACAAAGAGTTATATGGGAGTGTGGGTCTTTGGGCAATAGTGACAGTGTTACATGGGAGTGTGGGCAATAGTGACACAAAGTGTTATATTGGAGTGGAGGTCTTTGGGCAATAGTGACACAAAGTGTTACATGGGAGTGGTGTGTCTTTGGGCAATCACGACAAAATGTTACAAGGGAGACATGACATTTCGGACAATGCATGACAGAATGAATGTGCCATCAGTTTCAATTTTTTAGGCATCATAATAAATAACCATTTAAACTGGCAGTCATACAAACAAAATAGCAAATAAAATATCCTTACTACTTACACTTCTTTCCTCCAGGGGGTAGGTCATGTGGAGGCGGGCACCATCTTAAAATTTCCCCATGGGTGCTCCAGCCCAGAGTGATATATATCAGCAGACTCAGTCTACGTCAATTAGCCTTTAATATTCCCTCATTACTCCTTCATTACCCGCCAGGTGGTACTACTTCCACTAGGAGGTCGGTCCCGTGACAGGCTAATTCCCCCTCAGCAGCAGACACTAGCTCCTTCACTTTCCGTCAAGCTAGACCATGTATGAAAGGCAGACCTGTAACTAGCTAGTCCATGTATGGAAGGTAAACATGTAACAAGCTAGACCACGTATGAAAGGCAGACCTGTAACAAGCTAGTCCATGTATGGAAGGCAAACATGTAACAAGCTAGAACATGTGCGGAAGGCCAACATGTAACAAGCTAGACCATGTATGAAAGGCAGACCTGTAACAAGCTAGTCCATGTACGGAAGGCCAACATGTAACAAGCTAGTCCATGTACGGAAGGCAGACATGTAACAGGCTAGACCATGTACGAAAAGCAGACCTGTAACAAGCTAGTCCATGTATGGAAGGTAAACATGTAACAAGCTAGACCATGTATGAAAGGCAGACCTGTAACAAGCTAGTCCATGTACGGAAGGCAAACATGTAACAAGCTAGAGCATGTATGAAAGGCAAATATGTAACAAGGTAGACCGTGCATGGAAGGCAGACATGTAACAGGCTAGACCATGTATGAAAGGCAAATATGTAACAAGGTAGACCGTGCATGGAAGACAAACATGTAACATGCTAGTCGATGTATGGAAGGCAAACATGTAACATGCTAGTCCATGTATGGAAGGTAAACATGTAACAAGCTAGACCATGTATGAAAGGCAGACATGTAACAAGCTAGTCCATGTACGGAAGGCAAACATGTAACAAGCTAGAGCATGTATGAAAGGCAAATATGTAACAAGGTAGACCGTGCATGGAAGGCAGACATGTAACAGGCTAGACCATGTATGAAAGGCAAATATGTAACAAGGTAGACCGTGCATGGAAGACAAACATGTAACATGCTAGTCGATGTATGGAAGGCAAACATGTAACATGCTAGTCCATGTATGGAAGGTCAACATGTAACAAACTAGACCATGTACGAAAGGCAAACATGTAACAGGCTAGACCATGTACGGAAGGCCAACATGTAACAAGCTAGTCCATGTACGGAAGGCAAACATGTAACAGGCTAGACCATGTACGAAAGACAGACCTGTAACAAGCTAGTCCATGTATGGAAGGTAAACATGTAACAAGCTAGACCATGTATGAAAGGCAGACCTGTAACAAGCTAGTCCATGTATGGAAGGTAAACATGTAACAAGCTAGACCATGTATGAAAGGCAGACCTGTAACAAGCTAGTCCATGTACGGAAGGCAAACATGTAACAAGCTAGAGCATGTATGAAAGGCAAATATGTAACAAGGTAGACCGTGCATGGAAGGCAGACATGTAACAGGCTAGACCATGTATGAAAGGCAAATATGTAACAAGGTAGACCGTGCATGGAAGACAAACATGTAACATGCTAGTCGATGTATGGAAGGCAAACATGTAACATGCTAGTCCATGTATGGAAGGTCAACGTGTAACAAACTAGACCTGTACGAAAGGCAAACATGTAACATGCTAGTCCATGTACGGAAGGCAGACATGTAACAGGCTAGACCATGTACGGAAGGCCAACATGTAACAAGCTAGTCCATGTACGGAAGGCAAACATGTAACAAGCTAGACCATTTACGAAAGGCAGACCTGTAACAAGCTAGTCCATGTATGGAAGGTAAACATGTAACAAGCTAGACCATGTATGAAAGGCAGACCTGTAACAAGCTAGTCCATGTATGGAAGGCAAACATGTAACAAGCTAGACCATGTACGGAAGGTCAACATGTAACAAGCTAGACCATGTATGAAAGGCAGACCTGTAACAAGCTAGTCCATGTACGGAAGGCAAACATGTAACAAGCTAGACCATGTATGAAAGGCAAATATGTAACAGGCTAGACCATGTACGGAAGGGCAACATGTAACAAGCTAGTCCATGTACGGAAGGCAGACATGTAACAGGCTAGACCATGTACGAAAGGCAAACATGTAACATGCTAGTCCATGTATGGAAGGCAAACATGTAACATGCTAGTCCATGTATGGAAGGTCAACATGTAACAAACTAGACCATGTACGAAAGGCAAACATGTAACAGGCTATACCATGTATAGAAGGCAAACATGTAACATGCTAGTCCATGTATGGAAGGTCAACATGTAACAAACTAGACCATGTACGAAAGACAAACATGTAACAGGCTAGACCATGTATGAAAGGCAGACATGTAACAGGCTAGACCGTGCATGGAAGACAAACATGTAACATGCTAGTCGATGTATGGAAGGCAAACATGTAACATGCTAGTCCATGTATGGAAGGTCAACATGTAACAAACTAGACCATGTACGAAAGGCTAACATGTAACATGCTAGTCCATGTATGGAAGTCAAACATGTAACATGCTAGTCCATGTATGGAAGGTCAACATGTAACAAACTAGACCATGTACGAAAGGCAAACATGTAACAGGCTAGACCATGTATGGAAGGGAAACATGTAACATGCTAGTCAATGTATGGAAGGTCAACATGTAACAAACTAGACCATGTACGAAAGGCAAACATGTAACATGCTAGTCCATGTATGGAAGGCAAACATGTAACAAGCTAGACCGTGTATGGAAGGGAAACATGTAACAAACTAGACCATGTACGAAAGGCAAACATGTAACAGGCTAGTCCATGTATGGAAGGCAAACATGTAACATGCTAGTCCATGTATGGAAGGTCAACATGTAACAAACTAGACCATGTACGAAAGGCAAACATGTAACAGGCTAGACCATGTATGGAAGGTCAACATGTAACAAACTAGACCATGTGCGAAAGGCAAACATGTAACATGCTAGTCCATGTATGGAAGGCAAACATGTAACAGGCTAGACCATGTATGGAAGGTCAACATGTAACAAACTAGACCATGTACGAAAGGCAAACATGTAACATGCTAGTCCATGTATAGAAGGCAAACATGTAACATGCTAGTCCATGTATGAAAGGGAAACATGTAACAAACTAGACCATGTACGAAAGGCAAACATGTAACATGCTAGTCCATGTATGGAAGGCAAACATGTAACATGCTAGTCCGTGTATGGAAGGTCAACATGTAACAAACTAGACCATGTACGAAAGGCAAACTTGTAACAGGCTAGACCATGTATGGAAGGTCAACATGTAACAAACTAGACCATGTGCGAAAGGCAAACATGTAACATGCTAGTCCATGTATGGAAGGCAAACATGTAACAGGCTAGACCATGTATGGAAGGTCAACATGTAACAAACTAGACCATGTACGAAAGGCAAACATGTAACATGCTAGTCCATGTATGGAAGGCAAACATGTAACATGCTAGTCCATGTATGGAAGGGAAACATGTAACAAACTAGACCATGTACGAAAGGCAAACATGTAACATGCTAGTCCATGTACGGAAGGCAAACATGTAACATGCTAGTCCATGTATGGAAGGTCAACATGTGTAACAAGCTAGACCGTGTACGGAAGGCAAACATGTAACAAGCTAGTCCATGTATGGAAGGCAAACTTGTAACAAGCTAGACCATGTACGGAAGGCCAACATGTAACAAGCTAGTCCATGTACGGAAGGCAGCCATGTAACAGGCTAGACCATGTATGAAAGGCAAACATGTAACAAGCTAGACCATATATGGAAGGCAGACATGTAACAACCTAGACCATGTATGGAAGGCAACCATGTAACAAGCTAGACCATGTATGGAAGGCAAACATGTCACAAATTAGACCATATATGGAAGGCAGACATGTAGCAAGTTAGACCATGTATGGAAGGCAGACATGTAACAAGCCAGACCATGTATAGAAGGCAAACACATAACAAGCTAGTCCGTGTATGGAAGGCAAACATGTAACAAGCTCGACCATGTATGGATAGCAAACAGGTAACAAGCTAGTCCATGTATGGAAGGCAGACATGTAACAAGCTAGACCATGTACAGAAGGCAAACATGTAGCAAGCTAGACCATGGATGGAAGGGAAACATGTAACAAGCTAGTCCATGTATGAAAGGCAAATATGTAACAAGGTAGACCTAGCATGGAAGGCAAACATGTAACATGCTAGTCCATGTATGGAAGGTCAACATGTAACAAACTAGACCATGTACGAAAGGCAAACATGTAACAGGCTAGATCATGTATGGATGGCAAACATGTAACAAGCTAGACCATGTATGGAAGGCAAACATGTACGAAAGGCAAACATGTAACATGCTAGTCCATGTATGGAAGGCAAACATGTAACAGGCTAGACCATGTATGGAAGGTCAACATGTAACAAACTAGACCATGTACGGAAGGCAAACATGTAACAAGCTAGTCCATGTATGGAAGGTAGACCTGTAACAGGCTAGACCATGTATGGAAGGTAAACATGTAACAAACTAGACCATGTATGGAAGGCAAACATGTAACAAACTAGACCATGTATGGAAGGTAGACATGTAACAAGCTAGACCATGTATGGAAGGGAGACATGTAACAGGGTAGACCATGTACGGAATGCACCCGCTAACGAGCACCTGTGACACAAGATGTATATGACAGTTTGAAGAATGAGAATTGTGGTAAGTAAACTATTGGAAGTTGGAACACGTGTATGGATGGACGTAGCGTAGTGGCTTCTCGTGAGTGTCGAGGCACGCGGCTTATCTCATATTGCACCCGCTAACGAGCACGGGCAGAGAGCAGAGTTCAACTCGTGACTCCATTGTCTGTACTGTCTCGTGATTGAAAAGACATAACGCCTCTATCGGGTTTGCGTATATAAACCTAACAAAACTCTAGTGGAGCATATTACTTTCTACCGACTTCGAACAACGCAACTTCACTCCGACTGCTGAAGATGGCGAGCGCTCACGACAAGGCATGTCCCGAGGACAAGATGAATATTATACGTCTCCAATAAGTAAGTGCTGCAAACTTTGTATTTTATCGCTTGACATATGCTTGATCTCCCAAGTATTTCCTCGCCTTCTCTGCCTTCCTATCCTCCTCTGTATCCCTCCCCTCTCTTCCCTCGCCTTCTCTGCCTTCCTATCCTCCCTTATCTCCCACTCCTCTCTTTCCTCGCCTTCTCTGCCTTCCTATCCTCCTCTGTCTACCTCTCCTCTCTTCCCTCGCCTTCTCTGCCTTCCTATCCTCCCCGTCTCCCTCTCCTCCCTTCCCTCGCCTTCTCTGCCTTCCTATCCTTCTCTGTCTCCCTCTCCTCTCTTTCTTCGCCTCCTCTGCCTTCCTATTCTCCTCTGTCTCCCTCTCCTCTCTTTCCTCGCCTTCTCTGCCTTCCTATCCTCCTCTGTCTCCTCTCCTCTCTTTCCTCGCTTTCTCTGCCTTCCTATCCTCCTCTTTCTCCCTCTCCTCTCTTTCCTCGCTTCCTCTGCCTTCCTCTCCTCCTCTGTCTCCCTCTCCTCTTTTTCCTCGTCTTCTCTTCCTTCCTATCCTCCTCTGTCTCCCTCTCCTCTCTTCCCTCCCTTCTTTGCCTTCCTATCATCCTCTGTCTCCCTCTCCTCTCTTTCCTCGCCTCCTCTGCCTTCCTATCCTCCCGTCTCCCTCTCCTCTCTTTCTTCGCCTCCTCTGCCTTTCTATCCTCCTCTGTCTCCCTCTCCTCTATTTCCTCGCCTTCTCTGCCTTCCTATCCCCCTCTGTCTCCCTTCTGTGCTTGATCTTGTCAAATCTCTTTTGGTGGCTTTCTTGACCTCCTTCTCAGCTAGTGTGTACTGTGCTTGAGCTTGTCTTGTCGCTTCTCGTGTTTTTGCACTGTCTCGTAATAGAAAAGTCATAACGCCTCTATCGGATTTGCGTATATAAACCTAACAAAACTATATACATGTTGTGTCACAGTCCTTTCTTATCTATGCGTATGTTGACCTAGCCTGCCCTCATGTCGTTTCGGCTAGCTACGCGGTGTCTGGTTACCGATCGCGTCAGCCGATGTCTACATATTGTGTCATAGTCCATTCTTATCTCTCTCGTCTGTTGCCCTAGCTTGCCCTTTTATCGTGTGTCGGTTCCCTACGCGGTGTCTGGTTACATCGCTGCCTTATTCCACTCGCTTGATCATTTTCGACGTTTTCATATATGTTTCAGAGAAGATATTTTCAAAGTTTTCATATATTTAACGTCTCGTTCATACGGTTTGAGAGTTTTAATGTATGTTCCAGAGACGAAGAGCTCCGCGAGTATCACAGTTATACGTTCTGCAACGTCATGGCGGAGCTGCTCCGGACACGGGGACGTTACGATCCCCCCAACCCTTGGGTTGACCCCGACCCTGTTGCCCCTATAGACACGGGGGATATGGAAAATTGGTGTTCGGACACAGACGATAGCGATGACGGTTTTGAAGATGTAATCGATCGTTGACATCAATAAAACATTCAACTTTCAAACTGTGGTGTTTGTTGGCTATTATATTATATTATATATATATATATATATATATATATATATATTCTCTCTTTCATATACACATACATACATACAAGCATACCTATACACATTTTAAAGTTTCATATATATATATATATATATCATAACGTTTTCTCTTTGTTCTTTCGTTATTACATCATTCCGTTTATCTCTCATTATACACCTTTCATCACCTTTTAAAACTTTTCTCTTTGATCTTTCGTTATGACTCTTTGATCTTTCGTTTCTCCCAATACCTTTCCTCTTTGAACTTTTGTTATTCCCTCTTCAGTCTCTCATATATACACAATAACCCTTCCATGGCTACTCATTCCACCGCCAGGAGGCGCTACACACACTCCTACATACGGTCACGTGACTACGCACTTTGCTCAGGGGGGCGGCTTTCGAAACCTCCCTATTATCAACCAAAAACTCCTCAAAAATGGCTTAGGATACCTATCCAGATCTCCCCCTATACTACTGACGTCTGTCAGTACATGAGCCGTCAGACCCCTGGATGCTTGTGTTGACAGCGGCATCGGTTCCAGCGTAAGTCTGAGAGCCCGTCACGGCCAAAATTTTTTAATCTGCAATCGTAGGTATTGAAGAATATACAATATACAAGCAGTTAGAAAACTGAGTAATTAATATTTCGCAAGAGGATAACAAGAACCGAAAATATATAATGACAGTGATATTCTTCTATGGATCCTATCTCCTCAGGTACCTACAGGCTTAACGAATCTTCTGACACATTGTTTGTTGAATTTAAGCACTGAACGGAATATATTGTGTTTGACCTGAGTGTTTGTGTGTTTGTGTGTTTGTGTGTTTGTGTGTTTGTGTGTTTGTGTGTTTGTTTGTTTGTGTGTTTGTGTGTTTGTGTGTTTGTGTGTTTGTGTGTTTGTGTGTTTGTGTGTTTGTGTGTTTGTGTGTTTGTGTGTTTGTCTGTTTGTGTGTTTGTGTGTTTGTATGTGTGTGGTGATGCGTGCGTGTGCGTGTGTGTGATATGTGTAATGCAGTGGCGAATTGCTAAAAACATCGGACTCTCAACCGAGAGAATCCGGTTCGAATCCTGTGCCGCTGTGTCGAACCTTGGACAACTTCGTTCACTCTCGTACACACTACATTGCTCCAGTTCACTCAGCTATATGAATGAGTACCTATGTATAATGAGTATATATATACAGTGGTGGATATTTGTGTACGAATAGTCTTCTCGCACTTCCCAGAGAAGTCGAGATGGTGTTGAACAGGTCTGCCAGAGTAAAGTGAAAGCGTCTTGAATAATCGAAAGGACTGGAAACTGCGCTATATAAGAACTTACCTTTATATACGACGAATGCGTTCCACATTTTGTATTAAATAACAACATGTTATATATATATATATATATATATATATATATATATATATATAACTTTAAGCCTAAACATGGAACGGAGTTATGCGTGTTTGCATTTAAGGAATTATTAAGGTTCTACACTGAACATTGTTCAGCTATGCACGTCGCGTCTTTAAATGCATCAAAGGCGTTTGATCGTGTCAACCGATATAAACTTTTAAAGAAACTAGAACAACGAAATGTACCAAACTATATTTTAAGAGTACTCAGCAATGAATTCAATAATCAATGTGTATGCATACGATGGGGAAATACCTACTCGGACTTCTTCTCGGTAGGCAATGGTGTTAAGCAAGGTGGGAAGTTATCCCCTTTGCTTTTTAACATTTATATGGATAATGTATATATGTGTATACAACTGCACAAAAATATATCGGTTGTAGTCTTGGTAACATGGTTGTTAATCACCTTATATACGCCGATGATCTACTTCTGTTTGCACCTTCTGCTAAAGGACTACAAACACTACATGACATGTGTTACTCATATGGATGTGAGCTTGACGTGCAATACAATGCGGGTAAATCCCTGGTCATGTACGTTGAATCTAGAATGTCAAATCTATCTAAAGAAATAACATTAGGAGGAAAGAAGCTAAACTTTGCCACCTCTTGTAAATATCTTGGACATGTCATTTCTAATAACTTGTCTGATGAGTCTGACATGCAAGCCAAAGTGAGACTTCTGTATGCCAAGAGTAATATGTTACGTCAAAAGTTTCACTTTTGTTAAACTGCTGTAAAAAAAAGCTATTTACAGCGTATTTTGGTTATATCTATATGTGTGCTTTGTGGATGAACTTTAGAAAAGTTAATTTTCAGCAATTCGTTGTTGCATATAATAACTCTTTCAGAATATTGAACAATTTGCCCATGAGATGTAGCGCTAGCCACATGTTTGCTACAGCTAATGTCAGCTCGGGTAAATGTGTAATCAGAAAGGCTATTTTTAGTTTAATGAATAGGATTGACATGTCTTTGAATCCCATTATTTATAGCATTAAAACTAGCGACGTGTATTGTACTTCGAAACTGCGGCACCAGTGGGTCCGGGATTTATATAATTTTTAAACATATTATTCTTATCGATGTATTTTTATATTTATTTACATACTTTTAACTTCTTTTTAAATTACTGCTGATATATATATATATATATATATATATATATATATCAGCAGTAATGATTACGTTATTCAAAGACTTACAGAATGAAAACGGGAAAGCCCGCGACATGCGCACCACCAGCAGCAGCCCAAACACAGCCTGACCCGGGAGTCGCACGGTCATCATCGTTCACCAGTTCACGAGAGTCTGTGTCTTCGAGGACTTCCGTTTGGGGTATGACGATACATCGGACACATCCGCTGATAACAGCTCCACCGTGTCAACATCTCATTGGACAATAACAGACACATGCGCAGACGAAGTCAGATATCTGACGCACATCGTACCATTACAGGATTTTAGTATACTGTAATTCTGTACAAGTAAGAACACAATCAAGATTTGCGTAATATGCCCATGAGAATAACAGTATGTCTGACTGGCTTTGGTGTACATACACTTTGTTGCACTTAATCCATACAAGTGCGACTGGAAGAGATCCGTACTAACTTTACTAGTTTGAATAATCTATACTTGAATTTTTTGTAGTATGTTAATATTGATACCTTTTTCATTTATTTATTATAATATTTTGCTTTGATGTATTATACTTTTTTAGATTTAGTATATTTCATGCATACGTGTATTGGTCCTGTAACGCCTCTCTTAATGGCCACAGCTGCCAGATTTATGGCGCAGTTAATGGGGATTTTAGTAGTATTTGCTATTCGTGGTCTACATTGACATTTGTTCACACCACCATCACCTCAGCATCACTTGAGTGCACTGAGCACAGCTGATTTTCTCATTGCTGGCCATGTTACCTGTTGTCAGAATATAACAAAACAAACTTAGACCAGTCTTAAACTTCATAAACGCTACTGCCATCGATATGCTGATCTAATAGAGTCAAAATAGCATACACGTACTTGCTGCTCGGTTATAACATGAGTATTTACCAAACTAGCCACGTTATTCTGCACCATGTGTGGTATGCGAATAACGAGGGAAGCATTCACTCCGCCAACGAAATTGGCCGATACTTATATATATATATATATATATATAAGTATATACAGCGGCATCGGATATCGTTTTCTTCAGGCCAAAAGAAAGTTATTTCTAGCGAATCTGATATATATATATATATATATATATATATATATATATATATATATATATATATATATAAATCAGCTGTGCTCAGTGCACTCAAGTGATGCTGAGGTGATGGTGGTTTGAACAAATGTCAATGTAGACCACGAATAGCAAATACTACTAAAATCCGCATTAACTGCGCCATAAATCTATATATATATATATCAGATTCGCTAGAAATAACTCTCTTTTGGTCTGAAGAAAACGCCAACTCTTCGAATTGATGTTAGTATTTCATTCTATATTACAATGACAGGTCGGACACTTTCACAGTTACCTCGACTCTGACTAGGACGATCGCAAAGTCGGGTAAGTTGTTCAGTTGTGTGCAAAACAGATATATTTGAACGTGCGCTCACGTCTGTATGTATGTATGTGTGTGTGTGTGGGGGGGGGGGGGAGGGGTTGCGTCGTGTATGTGGTGTGTGTATTTGTGTGCGCGGTGCGCGTGGTGCGCGCGGCGTGTGCGGCGTGTGCGGTGTATGGTGTGTGTGTTGTGTGTGTGTGTGTGTGTGTGTGTGTGTGGTGTGTGGTGAGTGGTGTGTGGTGTGTGGTGTGTGGTGTGTGGTGTGTGGTGTGTGGTGTGTGGTGTGTGGTGTGTGGTGTGTGGTGCATGGTGTGTGGTGTGTGTAACCTAAATGTTTGTCTGACTCAGTAGTTAGCCAGATGGTGTGTGTGTATGTGTTTATTTATTTGTTTGTGTGTGCCATATACGAGGCCAAATAACTACTCATTTACATTTACAGGTACAAAGCTTTCCATTAATCTGTACTTATGTATACTATTACAGTTATGGCGCACTGGCGTTGTGCGAACAAAGCAACTTGACGGTAGAACTACTTTTAAGATATTCTCCGCTACAATATCCTATGCCACGCCTCTCGGGCAAAAACGATGACAGGTCGGACACTTTCACAGTCACCTGCCCGTGCCTGGGATGTCTGCAGACGGTAACAATTCGTCATGACACACATGACCTGAGCCAGCTTGATATGTCTAGACAATCGTCATCGAGCAGGTTTCCCCAACACCGTCCGCTCCATTCGTACGTACGTTCACCGTGAACAAGTGGCTGTCGGACACCTCGACTCTGACTAGGACGATCGCAAAATCGGGTGAGTTGTTCAGTTGTGTGCAAAACAGATATATTTGAACGTGCGCGCGTGTGTGTATGTATGTATGTTTGTGTGTGTGTGTGTGTGTGTGTGTGTGTGTGTGTGTGTGTGTGTGTGTGTGTGTAAGTGTGTGGTGTGTGTGAGTGTGTGTGTGGGGGTAGGGTGTGCTTCGTGTATGTGGTGTGTGTATTTGTTTGTGTGGTGTGTGTGGTGTGTGTGGTGTGTGTGGTGTGTGTGGTGTGTGTGGTGTGTGGTGTGTGTGGTGTGTGGTGTGTGGTATGTGGTGTGTGTGGTGTGTGGTGTGTGGTGTGTGGTGTGTGGTGTGTGGTGTGTGGTGTGTGGTGTGTGGTGTGTGGTGTGTGGTGTGTGTGCAAGCCAATTGTCGTAAGTGTGCTTAAAAAGTACATTTTGCTCTAAACCAACTATACATATATATGTGTGTGGTGTGTGTGGTGTGTGTGGTGTGTGTGGTGTGTGTGGTGTGTGTGGTGTGTGTGGTGTGTGTGGTGTGTGTGGTGTGTGTGGTGTGTGTGGTGTGGTGTGTGTGTGGTGTGTGTGGTGTGTGTGGTGTGTGTGGTGTGTGTGGTGTGTGTGGTGTGTGGTGTGTGGTGTGTGGTGTGTGGTGTGTGGTGTGTGTAACCTAAATGTTGCCTGACTCAGTAGTTAGATGGTGTATGTGTATGTGTTTATTTATTTGTGTGTGTGTGCGCCATGCACGAGGCCAAATGATTAGTCCTTTACATTTACAGGTGCAAGGCTTTCCATTAATCTGTACTCATGTATACTATTACAGGTATGACGCACAGGCGTTGTGCAAACAAATCAACTTGACTATAGAACTACTGTTCAGATGTTCTCCTTTACAATATCCTATGCCACGTCTCTCGGGCAAAAACGATGTAATTCACAATGACTAACTGACGTTTTTGTTTGTGCCGTCTCTCGCAAAAACATATATTACATCACTCATCTCCATTGTCTGATCGTAACTAGCCAGCTGCCTAATGATGGAAACGTACACTTAAAATCTGTGAAACGACTGTACGGTGTATGCATTTCTTGATGTGAATGTGGACATACCGAAGATATAATTTATAGGGCTTACGTGGATAATTGTTCAGGGAAATGAAATCTGGTTCTGTGAACAGAATGACATTGTTTCAAATTGCCTACAGTTCCGTGATAAATCCCTGTAATGTGTTCACTGCTGTCATCGGACTTTCACATGTTTGCTTCTGGTCAAAAGCAACTGTTTAGGTATTGTTTTGTCTGTGGGACTAAATTTACGAGAACATCGCGTCTTTTAATTAAGCATCAGCTGCTCTATCGATATTTGTGCTGAATTTTAGCTGGTCAGATTTCCTTCAAATAAAATTATGTATGTACCTTTGATACATATCAATAATATTTAATCGATACCAAATTAATAGTAGGACATTTATTTTACCTTGTGCAATTTCAAGAATCTTCAGAAGACACTATCTCAACATTTACCAAAGCTTGTATCAATAAACCAGTATAAAAGACAAATTATTATTGCTGTGAAAATACGAAAGTGTGGTATTAGTAGGGATTATTTTATATTCTTGCCGTCACGGAAACCTGGGTTACACTAACTGATAGTGCTGCACTGCTAGGATAGTTCTTATACCACCAACCGGGCGTAGGTGGCAGGCGTGAGGGTGTTGGTTTTCTTTTGTCAGATCGTTTTAAATGAATGTACTTCTGACGTACTTTTCGTTCCTAGAGCCAACAATAATGTTGGAACTAGGGCGTTTTCTGTTGCTGCAGAAACTCTTTGGAATATGTTCCCTCTTAGTGTTAGATCAGTTGAAAATATTACAAAATTCCGTCGTCATTTAAAAACGTAACTTTACACTCTTGCTGATCCACCGTAGCTCCCTAGCGCCTTGACCCATCTGTTGACAACTGGAATACTGATTATAGATTTTGAGATTGACCAACCCTTTTGTCTTGGTGCGCCTCTGAGCTTGGCTTCCAAGGATTTAGGCGCAGTAGAAGTTATGTTATTATTATTATTATTATTACTTTCTATCCTGTACTGTAGTGTTGAGTCAATTTACAATGAACTATCTTATACTTAGTCTACGGCTTATTTATTTTGTCTTTATTGTCCTTCCGGACAGCAACATAATTTATTCGACGATTTTCACGGTCATCTTGACAACTTCCTTATCAAATTTATATATATATATATATGTATATATATATATATATTATGTAACTATACATATAATATATATATATATATATATATTATATGTGTGTGTGAGTGTGTGTGTGGGGGTAGGGTGTGCTTCGTGTATGTGGTGTGTGTATTTGTTTGTGTGGTGTGTCTGGTGTGTCTGGTGTGTGTGGTGTGTGTGGTGTGTGTGGTGTGTGTGGTGTGTGTGGTGTGTGTGGTGTGTGTGGTGTGTGTGGTGTGTGTGGTGTGTGTGGTGTGTGTGGTGTGTGTGGTGTGTGTGGTGTGTGGTGTGTGGTGTGTGTGGTGTGTGGTGTGTGGTGTGTGGTGTGTGGTGTGTGGTGTGTGGTGTGTGGTGTGTGTGCAAGCCAATTGTCGTAAGTGTGCTTAAAAAGTACATTTTGCTCTAAACCAACTATACATATATATGTGTGTGGTGTGTGTGGTGTGTGTGGTGTGTGTGGTGTGTGTGGTGTGTGTGGTGTGTGTGGTGTGTGTGGTGTGTGTGGTGTGTGTGGTGTGTGTGGTGTGTGTGGTGTGTGTGGTGTGTGTGGTGTGTGTGGTGTGTGTGGTGTGTGTGTGGTGTGTGTGGTGTGTGTGGTGTGTGTGGTGTGTGTGGTGTGTGTGGTGTGTGTGGTGTGTGTGGTGTGTGTGGTGTGTGTGGTGTGTGTGGTGTGTGTGGTGTGTGTGGTGTGTGTGTGGTGTGTGTGTGGTGAGTGTGGTGTGTGTGGTGTGTGTGGTGTGTGTGGTGTGTGTGGTGTGTGTGGTGTGTGTGTGGTGTGTGTGGTGTGTGTGGTGTGTGTGGTGTGTGTGGTGTGTGTGGTGTGTGTGGTGTGTGGTGTGTGGTGTGTGTGGTGTGTGTGGTGTGTGTGGTGTGTGGTGTGCGGTGTGTGGTGTGTGGTGTGTGGTGTGCGGTGTGCGGTGTGTGGTGTGTGGTGTGTGGTGTGTGGTGTGTGGTGTGTGGTGTGTGGTGTGTGGTGTGTGGTGTGTGGTGTGTGTAACCTAAATGTTGCCTGACTCAGTAGTTAGATGGTGTATGTGTATGTGTTTATTTATTTGTGTGTGTGTGCGCCATGCACGAGGCCAAATGATTAGTCCTTTACATTTACAGGTACAAGGCTTTCCATTAATCTGTACTCATGTATACTATTACAGGTATGACGCACAGGCGTTGTGCAAACAAATCAACTTGACTATAGAACTACTGTTCAGATGTTCTCCTTTACAATATCCTATGCCACGTCTCTCGGGCAAAAACGATGTAATTCACAATGACTAACTGACGTTTTTGTTTGTGCCGTCTCTCGCAAAAACACATATTACATCACTCATCTCCATTGTCTGATCGTAACTAGCCAGCTGCCTAATGATGGAAACGTACACTTAAAATCTGTGAAACGACTGTACGGTGTATGCATTTCTTGATGTGAATGTGGACATACCGAAGATATAATTTACAGGGCTTACGTGGATAATTGTTCAGGGAAATGAAATCTGGTTCTGTGAACAGAATGACATTGTTTTAAATTGCCTACAGTTCCGTGATAAATCCCTGTAATGTGTTCACTGCTGTCATCGGACTTTCACATGTTTGCTTCTAGTCAAAAGCAACTGTTTAGGTATTGTTTTGTCTGTGGGACTCAATTTACGAGAACATCGCGTCT
>OZ023212.1:43293383-43408383 GCA_963995525.1 Escarpia spicata | reverse complement strand
AGGTCTAAGCTTCAAAGGACCATTGAATCCCTTTGGACAGGCAGTAATCACACTGTTCCAATATCACCTGCTTGTAAACATCAGGGCTAGCACAAAAGAAGCCATGGTTCCTCCAAAGTGTAGTCAGTCAAGGATTACTAATGCAAACAAAAGCTCGGTGAAGCTGCTTCATCCCTGGAGTTATAACATAAAAAGTAACTAAAAATACGGAAGTAGAAAGTAAAAAAGTACAGATAAATGTACTTCGTTACAAGTAAAAAGTAATCTCTAAAAATGTACTTCGTTACAAGTACATTTCAAAACAATTTACTTAAGTAATGTAACGAAGTAAATGTACTTCGTTACATCCCAGCACTGTCTACAGACGATATTTAATAACAGTGTTGATTCCGCACAAATCAATAGAACAAAGAACGTAGAGTTGTTTTCTGTTGTCGTCTTGACCTTGTGTGTGGTAGGCCTGCTCAACAATTTGTTTGTAGTTCCACAGTCCACTACCTGTCCGTAGTGGTAAAATAGCCGTAACGGACATATTTTCGGTCCCCATGATGTACACTATGGCCATGTTATATATATATATATATTATATATATATATATACATATCGTATACATATATATATATATATATATATACGATCTATATATGATATATATATATATATATATATATATGTATGTATAATAATAACGTAATGTATATTATTATAGAAATACGAGATGTTGCAAGCAAGACGGACGGTCTATGTGTTTCGTGTGGTATTACACGAATCGGACTTGTAACTATCGTATATATATATATAATATTTTACATTACGTAGTTGTTATGGCTTACTGGTACATAGAATACATAAACCGTCATATGTAATGTAAATTCATCAGCTATCAACGCACTGTTTGATAGTTTTCTTGTTGTTTAGTTTAAGTTGATCAGATTTGTTTCACTCCTTCCACGCCATGTCAAGTGTTGTAAGTTTACTTACGTTGTGCGTAGAAACACTGCTGTTACTTCTGATGAAATAGAAAAAGATGTCTTTGCAATGGTGTGAAGTTTGTTTTTGTGAGATCATTAATAATATGGTGAATGCGGACTTAAAAAATGTGTTTAGCGGGTATCGCTTGTATTTTTACAATTGGGTACCTGTTGAATATCTAATAACGCATTTATATTAATTTCATCGCTTTATTGACATATCTAGCTTGACAGGGAACACATGGTGAAACATAATTAACAACATATTTTGATTTACAATTTTGTTTCTTTTCTGACTTAACCATAACACAATTAAAATACTGTGTTCTTAGCAGTCCAACTAGCATACATAGCATAGCTGGTTGAAAAATAATTTGGTTTAACTGCAAGAGATTGGTGTACTAGTAATGCAACCACAACAATAACATTTAAAATAAGTCTTGGCACCTGGTACAAAAACGTATGCGTTTCGCCTGGCATCGCCTTTCGCGTTGATCCGTTTCTTGCTTTCGCGTGGTATCGCATTTTATGACTATCGGGCTGAAATTGTTCACGTTATCTAGCGGGCCCATTAAGATGGTTCATAGATTTAGACATTTTAGAAATTCGTCCGGGGAGTGCATAACTTTTCTATATCGTCATAAAGAAAATTATGCCATATACAAATATGTCGCTGGATGTATACATAAATTTGGAATAGTTTTAAAGCTATTGACGTTTGACGGAAGGCGGTTATGAAAAGTAATGTCAGAATTTTGGTTATGTATGCCAGCTATTATTTTGTTGACAAACTAATGCTGTATTATTTGGAAGTGAACTGGGATTGTTGTGAGATAAAACATGATAATACTGCGTGTATGTAATGCATTGAACTATTGTACAATTTCGGTCACTAAACTAAACTAAAATGTTAACATATCTGAGCCTATTTTGTGTTTTGTCTTTCAAGTAGGTCAGCAATATTGATAGTTACATAAAAGGGATACTCCAGTGTACACAGGTTACACCAAAATAAAAGTAAAATACGTATTACTTACACTGAAAATAGTGAAAAAAGTATATAAAAATGTTGACGAATTTTGTCGCATGTTGAACTTATAGTCAGTTCCCTTGTCGTTTCACTGGTAACCCGGCATTCACGTGGACTATGTCACCGGCGCACATCGTATCACGTAACAATAAACATATCAATGCGTTCTTCTGTCTAGCCGATACACTGATTGTTTTCTATACTCTCTAATTAAGTAAACTATATGGCGCAGAATCAATTTTATAAGTTACAGCCATACCAGTATGAGCTGAAGAGTCGATCACCAGTTTCGGCTAACCCAGGGAAGCGTCCCCGATTGGCTAGTGACAGCCAAGATCAAGGTCGTGATGGAGTCAACGTCGAAACGGAAGGTTGGCGACTCGATAGTATGCAGTGGTGTTCTATGCAAACTGCATTAGATACACGAGAACCTCTGCTGCAAGGAGGTGGATGAGACTCGCCCCCCACATGAGGACTTGCCGGTTGTTTTGTGGACGGCACTAATCGCCAGAAACGACTTGAGGAGAGGTGACCTCCAAGTGCCCGTATCGAACGAGTAAGTATCATACGTAGAATGTCCTCTAAAGAGGTGTGTTGTGAGAAATGTATCTTTAGCAGACTTTACAATATTTGTATGCTTAACATTATACAACAAAATGGTCGGCAGTTTGAAATGTTAATTTATTTACAATAATTAAAGTGTTCGTGCATCGCGCAATTCCGTGGCAATGCGATATTGCGACGTTTTTTCTTAAACCTAAACAGTTCTACTGCATACACAGAATTGTGATATGCCAACAGTGTTTATTAACAACTGTAGCTGCAAGTTCAAAATCAACTTTCACAGATGCAGTCCAAAATAAATGACAAATGACACAATACCAAAGGGGCACTGAATTGGACGCATGGTCAGGGCTACACAGTATTGCACGTATTGATTTCTAATACTCCCAACCACGGCTTCAACAATTGCTAATAAAGATCAATGATAATTATAGTGACACTTTGGCATTAATTAATAATTATATTAAATTTGATTCAGGAAATTACATCCTGACACTTATTTTTCAGGACGTACAGACTTCAGGCGTATCGCCAGTTCACCTACTGGACACACGAAAGACTGGGGAGACATGTCAGAAGGGTAATCCTTTCATGCGTGGTACACAAGATCCGGAAGACGTTTCCTGAACCTCCGGGATAATACAGATGCGAACATGTTATGTCAATGTTTTAAGTTTTGGCAGACAGAAGGTGTTTTTCCAACATTGTTTTTTGTGCTATAATAATATATTCTACCTTGGGCTACCTTATGACTCCTGGGTACCCTGGTGCATTTTGTTGTTAAAACATCTAAGTATATTACTCATTTTGGGTACATACAGTCACACGTAAAGATCACTGACATTTGTAAACAAATTCTAACCAGCCACTTCATGCAAATATGTTGTGACAATGCATTAGCCTTTGTAAGGCCAGCGTCAGTATAGCAAATAATTGTTTAAATAAATGCTGTGTCAGACCCCATACACTGACAATGTTTTGTCTGTAGCGAGCATTTCATGGAAGTTTTTTTGTCTCTGACATGCAAGCCGATATGGGATTCAAGAAAGTAAGGAGAAGGTTTACAGAATGTATTTTTCCAACTTTGCTTTCTTGCTATAGCATGTTTACCTTATGTTACCTTAGGACGCTTTGTACCCCGGTGTTTATCAAAACCGGGTATTGTCATTTTGGGTACATTAACATAATAGACTTAAGTAAAAGTCTTTGACATTTGGCCAATGACATCTACAAACAAATTAAATTTAAACTGCCATTTGATACAACGCATTGCCCTTTGTAAGGTCAACACTAGTATGTTAGCATCATTACAGCCATAATTTGCTAACACCGTGGAATGAACTATTTGTCAACATGCTACAGAGACACTGCAGTAGTTGATCACTGTCTGTCAAATCTTGACCGGTATTTTGCCACTGCATCGTCCTTGTTGGGTTTCATCTTATGCAAACTGCCAAGATTAGCAGAAATATCTGGAACCTCCAGTTCCACACCAGATTCTCCCAGAATAACAATAACGTCTAGTCTGCGCTCGACCAGCTTCTTCATAACGTCTAGTCTGCGCTCGGCCAAGAATTGGATAAATGGATATTTCACTTCCAAACTAATAAAGAATAATGCAGGGCAAAGGAATATCAACACTTGGTGAAATGGATATGTTGATGACACAGTTTCACAAAACCAAAATCAAATAACTGATTATGTTACTTGCAGAGTCTCTCTGACTTTACTAGTATGAGAGTGACATGTAAAATAATCGTTTACACTGTCTGCACACACATGGTTTAATAGACTCTTGTTACATTTCTAAATATCATAAAATAATATTCTAGACATAATGCCGTGACATGACTGCTTCAGTTAAGTGAAACGTACTAATAGTAAATTATTACATTTGTTAATGTTGAATGTGCATAATGTAGTATGTACAAGCACACAGACGTTTGCATACATACATAAAACACACAGCACATAATATCCTGCTGTTTGTTTTGCAGTTAATGAGACATCAATACGTCATTATTGTTACTGTATCACATTACATGTATGTATGTCATACCTTTTGCTCTCACGGCTTGTGCTCTACAGGCATTTTCATTGTGGTCCAAAGTGGCCAACATTTTGCGAACAACCATTCCTTTGAAGGTGAAATGACATCGCTTTGGGCAGTACGTCAGCCTGGTTCCATCTTTTCAGCGACACACTTCGATAATTATACAAATAGCGGGAGCGACCAGACATTATATTTATTTCTCGAGATTCGAAAAGAGAATGACCATAATCGTTTGAATCAAGGTACTTAAACTAGTTTTTTTCTAGCGTCACGTCATTTACATAACCAATCACACCGAACGTACATCACGTGACTTCGGGTATGACGACACTTCCGACGTAGCGCCTACTACGAAGAAGCGGCCAGCTTTCAAACGATTCACTTCCGGATGCACGACTTCCGTTATTATAAAAAAAAACTGTGCGCGACCATGAGAGATAGGCAACATCCGGCGCCATCCACCGGACACCAATATAACTAGTGAGAGTAACGCCATCTACCGTGCATGCCGGATTATATTCGTCGACACACTTCCGGAAAGGTGGAACCGTAGAAGCTGACATGACAGAGGGGATCACCTCTAACAATCGACTTTTTGCCGACGATTGTATTTTATACAGGTGTATCAATGACAGTTATGACGCAGAAGCCCTCCAGTCTGATCTACCTATGCTGATGGACTGGCCTGCAACATGGCAGATGCATTTTAATATAAATAAATGCTCAGTTATGCATATCACGATGAAGAGAACTGTCCACCAGTCTCAGAATACCATCAATGGGGACAGCCTTGGAATTGTACACCACCACCCGTACCCGGCGTGGAATTCTCTGATGACTTCAGATGGAACACTCACATATCCCAACTCTCTGCCAAATCAAATCATGTACTAGGTTTTATCAAGAGAAATCTGTATAAATGCTCAGAGAAAAATAAACAATCGGCTTACTTTACATTAGTTCGTCCTAACCTCGAATACGCGAGCGCTGCTTGGGGTACATACACCAAAACAAATATTAACGAACTTGAGAAAGTACAGCGACGAGTAGCGAGATTTGTAATGGGTAACAACAGTCGGGAAAGCAGCGCAACATTAATGCTGAAAACATTCAAGTGGGAGTCCCTAGAACGACGCAGAGAGGCCAGCCGCCTAGCAATGTTTTACAAATCTCTACACGGAGAAATAGCCCTTCCTTTGACGAGCCACCTTGTTCACTCAATTAACGACACTCGTGGCCACAGTGAACGATTTATTCAGGTGACGGCAATGACTCAGGTTTATGCTAACATCTTTTTTAATAAAACAATAAAGAACTGGAACGGACTAACCGAAACAGTTGTGTTTGCAGCCACGGTGAATACTTTTAAATCTAGGCTGGGCAGACAACTTTAAAATTCCCTGCCCCTATATTTGAGTAATGATTTTATGGTTTTCGCCAATTATTATATATACATATACATAGACAGTCACGTGACTTCCAGTATAAAGACACTTCTTGTGTAGCGCCCCCTATTGCATAACTGGATCACTAAACTACACGGTGGTGCCATCTAGCGGGTAAACAAATAACTAATTACGGTTAGATAAAAAATCAGTTGGGGTTAATCGAACTGAAAACATTAAAAACAATATAAATCACTTGATATATATTATGTTTATGTATATGATGTTTCAAAGACATTTAACATTTCATTTCACTTTGTCCTTAATGAGTATTCACTCACTGGCAACTGATATTGTGGTAATTGTGAATTAGCCAACTTCACCCGTTACAATGTATTGTCTGAAGCGGCATATATTGTCACTGTGGGAAACTATGTCCTTTCTAACCACTTATTGGGATTGGACTTACACTAACTTTTCCTTTAATGTGTCAACTCTGTTTTTTCTTAAAGAAACATATTTTCAAAATGATTCGTGGCAATTATTATACTACGGCTAGTACGTTTATAGGACTTTGGATTGAAATAGTTGAGGGCCATAGAACAAAGATTTACATCTACCATGCATGGTCTACAGCGTGTATTTTGTGTCTTGGTAACACGTGCTGTAAATCAGGCACATTTAATTGTCAGACATAAAGCAGTTTGCAGAACAACTCAACTTCAATATATCGTGAATTTGGTTGGACCGACGCATAATTTAATAATTACTAATTCAACAGAATATAATTATACAAAAATCATGATATTTCGCCATGTTTCCATAGAAAAATGTTGCCCACGGTGGATGTTGAAACATATCACAGCGCTGATGTCCGTAAACTAATCCGTCGTGGCCGGGGTGGAATGTTCATTGATGAGTCTAACCGGTCAACGTGTATTGAATAATAGAGTACCACACATATATAACTGAAACCACAAGTGTTATTTGAATTGTTTATAAAATATTGGTGTTGCATCACGTTGTTCAAATGAATAAAATAACTCAATTGCCAACTGTCAATCCCACAGACAACTTAATATTAACTGCATACGTCAGTCCGAGGTAGTAGAAGTAAGTTACAAGAAGGACCGCTAGAGGATTGTGTTATATGAAAATGTTACAAGGTTATAACAACGAAAATATATAATTATGTAATGTTACCATGACGATGGACTAAACTAGCAAGAATTTATTACACCCACGCACTTCAAAAGGAAAATTTACGTAATGATAAAATAAACTAGTCATAATTTACGACAGCCACGCTTTAAAGCAAGACACTTATACAAGTCCATCGTGTTTCTACGATAACGTTCTAAGAAGTTACTTCTGTGATGCATTAAACTAGCAAGAATTTACTACAAACACATTTCAATACGAAATTAAAAAATTTACCTAATGATACACTAATCAGGCAATAATTGTTGACACGCACGCACTAAAATATGAAAATGTTACAAATCTACCTATTGAAACGATAAAATGCTAAGAAATTACCTCGGTGATGAAATAAGCTGGTAATATTCTACTACAGCCACGCACTAAAATATGAAAATGTTACAATTGTACTGTATTGAAACGATAACATGCTAAGAAATTACCTCGATGATGAACTAAACTGTCAATAATTTACACTACACTACGAAAATGTACCTAATAATAGACAAAACTGTCAATAATTTACGGCAGCCACGCACTAATATAGGAAAATGTCCTTTTTGATACACTAAGCTGACAATAATTTACGACAGTAACGCGTTAAAGCAAGAACATCATACAAGTCCATCGTGTGTATATGCTAACATTCTAAGACGTTACCTCGGTGATGCACTAAACTAGCAAGAATTTACCACACCCACGCACTTAAATACGAACATTTACCTAATGACAGACTAACCTGGCAATACTTTACTGCAGCCACGCACTAAATATGACAATGTTACAAGTCTACCGTATTGAAACGAAAAAATACTAAGAAATGTCTTTCATGATGCACTAAGGTAGCAATAATTTACTACACCACGCAGTTTAATACGAACATTTACTTTATGATACACTAAACTGGTAATAATTTACGACACACACGCAATACAATATGAAAATGTTACAAGTCTTCCGTATTGAATCGATAAAATGCTAAGAAATGACCTTGGTGATGAACTAAAGTGGCAATAATTTACGATACCCACGCACTTTAGTACGAAAAGTTATTGATGATATACTAAACTGGCAATAATTTCGACACACTCGCGCTAAAATATGAAAATGACACAGATGCGAGGAAGCCTAGTTACAATGTAATACATTTTACGTCACATCAAAAAGAAGCGCCGAAGTATGAATACAATGTAATACATTTTACCGGGCCTGGACAAGTTCGGACTTATGTATTAAAAAAAATTGAAAATAACCTACATTCAAAACACTTTTCGTATTGTCCAGGAACCAGTTCACGTATGCTACTAATAATAGACATAGGTACGCAAACATTGACAAACACCTCTTTGTTAAGATTTTAAGGTCTACTTAGGTTTTGTGTTATAACATCTACTGTCGTTATGAAACAATATATACCGGTCACCATAATTCTGAATTATGTTCAACATATCTGAAAATTACGCTACATGTGGTAAAATATACACTGTGAATAGGACCTCGGGCCTCTGGCTGTCTCACTAAAAGTTCAATATGCGCTGGTCACCGTAATTCTGATTCAAGCATATTTGAAAATTACGCTACATGTGGTAAAATATACACTGTGAATAGGACACAGGGTCTCTGGCTGTTTCAGTAAATGTTCCAGAGTGTTGTACTAATGTAAAATGATGGACTACATGCCTGGTCGTGGTCTTGCCTCTCTGTAAATGGTATGTATTCTAGTTGAAACCAGTTTCGAGGCACGCGGTACTATTAATAGCACTTACGTGTACTTCATAGGGCGCAGAAGGGCCGTCGGACAAGAAGTAAGGTCAACGTATAACGGATGTCATATGATCGGAACATTGTGACGGAAGTAGGGTTAATTTAACCGAAAATAGGACAAAAACGTATGATCGGGACATCGTGAAACTGTACGGTAAGCGTGAGTAGGGTGAGGGGAAGGTCGTAGACCTGTATGGTAACCGGAAGTAGGGTGATGGGAAGGTCTTAGGCCTGTATCAGTGTATGGTAACCGGAAGTAGGCTTAAAAGACATCGTGAAACTTACGGCATGCGGAAGTAAGCTTAAAAAGACATCGTGAAACTGTAATGTAACCAGACGTAGGGTGATGGGAAGGTCGTAGGTATGTATGGTAACCGGAAGTAGTCTTAAAAACCTATACTGGTATCCATAATTCTGAATTATGTTCAAACATAAATTATATTAAAATTACGCTACATGTAGTAAAATAAACACGGTGAATGGGACCTCGGGTCTCTGACTGTTTCACTAAACGTTCCAGAATGTTGTACTAATATAGACGGATGGACTATATGCGTGTTCGTAGACTTGTCTCTCTGTAGCTGGCATGTATTCTAGTTGAAACCGATTTCGAGGCATGCGGTATTATCAACAGCACTTACTTCACATCAAGAAAACGCACGGCGGCGTAGTTACAATGTAACATATTGTACGTCGAGGACAATTTCAGACTTGCATAGCTCCACCGATCAAATTTGCTCTGATCGATTCAGTTTCCTAACGAAAGGGACATACTATAAAAAAAAATACAGGGCACCGGGTGTAAGGAAGAGAGCTCCTTTGTACTTGGATCTTACACCGATTAAAGATATGGAGCAAAGAAGAGAGGGAGCAAGGAAGAGAGCTCCTTTGTACTTGCAGCCTGCAACTATCCGATCATACTCTGAAACGATTTCAACCGATGTTAAAAGATAGGGTGCAAAGAAGAGAGCTCCTTTACTTTGACACCTTCCAACGACCCAGTTTAGTTCACTACCTATTCGCCAGGATTTGACAAAACACTTTTTAGATAGTCTAGTCTTATTGGCAATCCATTCATGCCTTCGCTTCTGGAAGACGACATTTTAGCGGTGTTCACCTGTAAGGAAACATAAACATCATCAGGCATGTTTAATCATAGTTAAATTATTAACTTTGCCAAAAGATAGGCAGATTTTAGATTTATTTCATTAATATACAATTCTAGGTATGTAATAAAAAGGGAAGTTCTTATACAGCGCAGTATCCAGTCCTCGGGTATATGGAAAGTTGTTTCCTTGCGCTTATAGTATTAAATAGCGATTCAGTGAATTCCATTTTCTAATTTTGTGTTGTGATATGTATATTTTATGTTGTTATGTGTATATTTTTATGTTTTTGTATGCTCGGAGCTACACTTCGTCGCGTATTGAATTACTGAGTGTGGCGGTGCCTGGCATTTCGCAAAACAAACCATTAGCCGTTGGATAGTAATGGTGCCGCCCAATGCCGATAATGACCAATTTTGAAATCAAAAAGATATTGATAATTATGATGGTGATTTTGATGATGATGAAAAGTATGGCTATTAAGGCGATGACGATTATAATGTGGTATGTGATGCTGAGGATGATGACGATTCCCATGAAAGCGAAGATGATGAAGATGATGCGGAAAGTGAAGATAATGCGGAAAGTGAAGATAATGATGACAATGATGTCGACGGTGATGACAATTTAGTTGAAAACGAATGTGAACACAGCGATGATGATAATGACGAATATTGACGAAGTTGATGATGATTATGATAAATGTGATTATGATGAATAGTATAATGAAGATGAAAAGAAAACTATAATCAATCAACAATGTTAAATATATAAGGCAACCATACTACTCAATGTGTCGTCAAAATTGCTGGACCGATTTCGGCGGTTGAGGAAGCGGGAGAATCAGCAAGTCTGACCAAACGTTGGTGCGATGCGATTGACCAAAGGCTATAAGTGATACAAAGATTACCATCACCACGTCGCCGTCGATGTATCGCACTGTCGTTTTGGAACGACGCTATGCTGATGCATTGGTGCTACCACGCCACCATTCCACCACGTTGCGCCCTTGCGCAATCGTAACGCACCATCATCTCGCTGCAAATGTTGTTTAGACAATTCGCAATATCTGTGTATTGTAATGGTGCAGATTTTGTTGCGAGAAACTACAATGTCTATGTAGTATATCCACGTCTTATGACATACTAGTATCAGTACATTGATGGAATACACATGTAAGTGCACATATAATCGAATACTCCATTGTGTCTGGCCGGTTGAGGAGAGCCTGCACCGTTGTCAAGATCATTCACCTTCAAATGTGTCGGATCATCAACTTATATTTCATAACTGATCAAGTGTTTTCGTCATTGTTGGTCTCCGGTATCAGTTCAACTTTACGAGTAAGACTAAGACGGGAAGGATATAACTGTCCACGTTTTCACAGCTGTCTCTGGTGTTGTGTGTTTGTCGTAATCCACTGCTCCGTCTGGTTCAAGCTCTTCGGCTGACACAACCATGCTGCGACCAGTTGTCGTTGTTTCCACCGTTGGCTACACGATATTCTTGTGCTGTCAGTTAGCGTAAGTCCGTCATAATACTGTATACGTTCTTGTGTGTGTTGGTCACTATGACTGTTTTCCTAGATATATTCGTACTTGTTTCACAGCTGACATATTTTACATTAATACTATTCTTCTGTTTGATACCTTTCTCTTTTTTATAGTACTTATGCATAAATATACCAAATATGTTAAATATTAAGTGAGGAAGACTTTATTGGTGAACATTCGTGTCCGGGAAGTTTAGGGTTGTACACAACATTTTATTAATAAAATTCCCCACATCTGCTAACATAATAAAATGTATGCATACTATATTGCCTAAATGAATATTGCTTACAGTAACGTCACCGTTGTGCTTGCAGTTGCACCAATTTAGCCTACATCCAAAAGTCGAGTCAGATCGACATGATGTCTGTTTACGCAATACCTGTTTTCGTTTTAGATGGACGTTTCCTCACCAAACATGCAACCACCAGCCGGGCCGTTGTACGTTGGTGCCAGGCATTGGTGAGTGTTCATTCACTGCGACTAGCACTTCGTCTAACCGATTTGGTCGAAGAGGTCGTTAAAATATTGCTTAACTTTCCAGGGATAAAGGCTTTACCGGATCCATCACACGCGTATTATATAGCAGTGACGTTTACGTTACACAAGTCGTTTTGCTTTGAAACTCACTATGTGAACTCACGTATGTAACACGCTGACGCTTCTCGTCAATATGTCCATCTCACATTCGTCCGGGGTTATTTCGTTATTATGGTTTTCTCCCATATTGTTATTATTATTATTAGTAGTAGTAGTAGCAGTAGTAATGATAGTAGAAATAGTAGTAGTAGTTGTAGAAGTAGTAGTAGTAGTAGGAGTAATGACAGTTGTAATAGTAGTAGTAGTAGTAGTATTATATTATTAATATTATTATTAGTAGTAGTATAGTAGTAGTAGTAGTAGTAGTAGTAGTAGTAATAGCAGTATTATTATTATTATTATTATTAGTAGTAGTAGTAGTATTAGTATTAGTATTAGTAGTAGTAGATGGAGGAGGAGAGAGGAATAGTAGTATTAGTAGTAGTAGTAGTAGTAGTAGTAGTAGTAGTAGTAGTAGTAGTAGTAGTAGTAGTAGTAGTAGTAGTAGTAGTAGTAGTTATTCTGCCGCGGGTACAAGATAAATGAAAGGTTCCACCCAAGCACATGGCTAACAAGTGCGACGTAGAATAATTGGGAGTACTATAGATAGGAACTAGTATGTTCCATTTGGGTAAATTAAATGTCGACATAGTATACGAACTTATTGCATAATTATTATGAATAGGAAGAGCGCTACTGTAGATATCGACATTAACTTTTATGTTTAATTGTGGTGTCTAATCTATTATTGTCTTGGCGGCGTTTGAGATGTTGGTTGTCGTATTTTGTGTGTGTACGTACCAAACGTAACGCTATGTATTTCCTATTTTATTTAGTGGTAGTGTTACTCGATATTTCCTATATTATTATGTGGTCGTGTCGCGCCTGCTAGATCACGGCTCTGAAGACATCCAAGTGCTACCAAATGGACTGGCATTTGTCACATCAGTAAGTAGTAGTGACCGCTTGTATTAGTTGTTATTGGTATTAATTACGTTATACTTGGTGACACCAATGATCATGATGATAATGATAACAAAAATGATAATATCCACAACTACATAATCAATTTAATTGTTATATACTATACTTGCAATATGCATCAGGCGATGCGATCAGACTTTGATATGTTGACTACGACATTGACCATTCAACACGTTTGTGGCCCATATCGGGTAACGTGACATCATCGATGTGTAGATGTTATATGGGTATATTCATCGTGACACGCGCATGCACACACTCATTTTCATATGCACACAAGCAAACAAATACACATGCACGTGCGCGCTTACGGAAACAAGCATACACGCACACCTGCACACACGACATACGCAAACACGCTTACACGCCGTCAAGCAGACACTCAGACACTCAGATACGCACACACGCAGAATAACAAACATGTACACACGCACAGGCACAGAAACAAACGCCGTCTAGCAGACACTCAGACACACACGTAGACCCGCAGAAAAGCAAACACGTACACACGTACACATGCACATACGCAGGACGCACAGGCATAAAAACGCACACACGCACAAACGCCCACGCCCAAACAAACAAAATCATGCAACAGTATTTGCCAATTTCAAATTCGCAGATATATTTGTTTAGTTGAACACTGTGCAAAACCATTTTGAAATTGGCAAATACTGTTACAATATTTTGTTGCATGCAATCATCCATTACCTCTTGTTGTGGCTACCAGATATTTCCTTAGTTGACAATACTCGTTTGTTACATGACGTTAACATCCCGCATGTCTCATTTCAAAAGTGATTTGTTAGTCAGTTGTTGTAACCTAGGCATAACCAATTTGTAGCAGAATATTGCAGTAGTATTGGAATTTAAAAAACCATAATTGTGTAACTGTAATTATTAATATAATATATATATATATATATACATTAATAATATATAATTATAATATATATATTATAAATATAATATATATATATATATATTATATATGTATTATATATATGTATTATATATATATATATTATACATATATTATATATGTATTATATATAAATATATATTATTATATATATATATACATATATATAATCGTCCTTGTTGTTGGTAGGATGTAAATGGACACATTAGTAAATACTGTGGTTTTGTTCAAACAACCAATTAAAGGAAATAAAAATAAGGCATTAGCTAAAATTCTTTTTCCATGTGTACACAAAGTATAACATTGTATATAACATTTGACAGGATTAAAAAAATACAGAAAAATACATTTGTAGCAAAAATTCGATTTTAAACCCGTCTGTGTAGCGATTCCCGCGGAAAATACAAATGTAATGAGCTAAGCGATCACGTGGTATCGGAACGTCACTTATGCTCCATACTCGCATCAGGCCGACCTTTTCCATGCATTCAGAGCATGTTTTACAAGTGTAGCTTTTGGGTCGAAACGAGCGTCAGAATGAATTGTGCAATATTCCGATGAAATACAAACACTAGTCATCATAGAGGAACAAGCAGTTAGCTTACCGCTCCACTCCAAATCCAATTTGATTCAAAACAATGAATGCGAATGGGCCTCCAAGTCGACTAGGTTTCGCCGAGCTTGGCCTTGGGCTCGTTTTCAGAATAATTATATCGAATGCAACCAACGAGAGATAATCTACACCAATAAACATACATAGCAACCATATATTGTATCCAGCTACAGAAAGTAACGTGTATAATCTGATAATATCACTAGAATATCAATGTATGAAGGATGAGTTGTACAATTTATCATAACAACTTAAATCAGTCAGCGAATTTCTATCGTTCCTGTTATAGCTCAGTTGGTAAAGGCGTTGGTTCCTTGGCATTTATTTTGCAGTCGGGCGACGCCGGTTCAATCCCACACCAAACTATTGATTTTTAAACACTTTTTTGGGTTAATGTTTTCACGAAGTAATATAAACCAAATATTTTTTAGACTATGATGCACTGTTTGTAAGTATTAAAAACAATTTTTTTAGTCATTATTTATTCGCCACAAAAATAAAAATATGGGAATTATATAACGATGTTTCTAAATTTTATTTATCCAAACAAATATAATGTAATGGATTTATAATTTATTAATTGTATATATATATAATATATTACCGTATAATATATATATATATATATATATATATACAAATATATTATACGGTAATATATTGTAATTATATATGTGAAAACAAATGGTGATCTGTCTGGATAAATAACATTTAGAAACATCGCGTTATATATAATTACCATATTTTCATTTTTGTGGCGAATAAATAATTACTACCAAAATATTTACAAACATTGCATCATAGTATAACAATTATTTGGTTTATATTACTTCGTGAAAACAGAAACCAAAAAAAGTGTAAATAAATCAATGGTTTGGTGTGGGGGATTGAACCGGCGTCACCCGATTGCAAAATAAATGCCAAGGAACCAACGCCTTTACTAACTGAGCTAGCAGGACCGATAGAAATTCGCTGACTGATTTAAGTTGTTATGATAAATTGTACAACTCCTTCATACGTCGATATTCTAGTGATATTATGAGATTATACACGTTACTTTCTGTAGCTGGATAAGATATATGTTTGCTATGTATGTATAGTGGTGTACATTATCTCCCATTGGTTGCATTCGATATAATTATTCTGAAAACGAGCCTAAGCTCGGCGATACCTATTCGACTTTGAGGCCCATTCGCATTCATTGTTTTGAATAAATTGAATTCATGTGGAACCGCAAGATAACTGCTTGTTCCTCTATGATGACTAGTGTTTGTATTTCATCGGAATATTGCACACTAACTCATTCTGACGCTCGTTTCGACCCAAAAGCTCTATTTGTAAACATGCTCTGAATGCATGGAAAAGGTCGGCCTGATGCAAGTGTGGGTCATAAGTGACGTTACAGTTCGGCATCCCGAAATGCGCGCCAAAAATATGCATATTTGAAAATGTCCGGATGCACAGCATTAAATGTGGAATTTCTAATTCATTGATTTTTTTAATTGTTTTTGGCTTAGTGGACATGGAAATAAATAGCAGGATGTAATATAACATGAATTCAAGCCATAGATGTTTTTATTCCCTTTAATATTTACCTTTACATTGGACAGGGAACGGATCCAAAAACGCCAGGCAATATATTCCTGTTTGACTTCAAGAAGCCCAGACGCGGAGTCCACGCACTCGACATTGTAGGAGACCTCGATAGAGTCACGTTCTCTCCTCACGGTTTCAACCTATAGAAAGACACCGATAGCAGTAAGGTCTCTTCCAGGACATGATGTTTATAACAATTGTTTGTTGTCGAAAACCGCCATTGACACTGCCTTGTTTCAAAAGAACGTAGTCTGTTCCTGGTTGTTCATGTATTAATTAATATAATGTTCTCGAGACTATCTATACTAACTATGTAGAAGATATACTGCCCGCCAAATTGTGTTTAGTAAGCCGTAACAACGGTCGAAATTTGAAGGCACCACCACGGGTGGATGTTTAAATAGTAAACAAAACATCCAGATTCAAAACAAGCTTGATTGGGAATACGGCCGAATCGGGCTGAGTCAACTGCTATACCCTATGATGTTCAACGATGCTCACTTTTCCACGGTCAGCACATCAGACGTCCAGTTAGAAATTACTAAGCCCGCTAATTTCGTGTAGACCACCAGATTACGTCCCTTTAAAGACTAAGCGAAATTAATTTTTTTTATTCACAATCTGAATTAAATATACGGTACAAATAATAACCTCATATTCAAATAATTTTAACCCCCTCCGTCACACTGTTCAAGGCCCCTTTTGGTCGCGCTTTTCTGCACATTTTCTCCCCAGTATGTTGCCACACCTAGCGGTCGAGGTGACGTCACCGCAGGTAGCACCGCTAAGATTTAGCATGGCTCGCATCTATGCAAGTTGGTGTTTCAGGCCGTATCTAATATTGCATTGGGGCATTTTATATTTTTGTATCTGGTATATCACCGTAAAGATGTTAATCAAACATATACCTGTGTCGCTGGATTTTTTAATACTTTTTGAATTATTGCCGTTTGAAGATTGCGAATACTGAAACTTGCAATGGGATTTTATATTTTTTTATATCACAGTAAAGATAATAATCCGCTGATGTACCCATGATTTATTTTGTTGGTTTTTGACTTATTCCCGTTTGAACATCTTGAATGCTTAGAGGATAGAATGAAAGGTTGAGCATTCGCGATGTTCAAACAGCAATAACTCAACAAGTTAACACAATTTCTGAGTACATCCAACAACAAACTTGTAGTTAATAGTAGTTTATTTACTGTGATATCAATAAATATTAAATTCTGCGATTGCAATTTCATGTAAAGTCTGAAACAACAAGCGGCACCACAGCTCGTCGTGCTAAAGGATAGGGCGCGCTCAGCGGAATTGTCTTTGGTGACGTCAGCAATATCTGATGGGCTGGTAGCTTTGTGATACGCAAATTATCACGTTTTAGCAGGCTTCGTGATAAGAGTTCGCAATGAACAGGTTTCACATTTGGCACGTTACTTGACAAGAGTTCTAAGTTTACGTATACAAAGTTTGAAAGAAATTACAAATTTAATTTCACTTAGTCTTTAAGATAAGTTAGTTTTATAAAATATTTAGGCACATTTGTTTATGTGCACGTCTTAATTAAGTGGCTCACACATAATGCTTTAGCACATTATGTCACTCAGCATGTGGGCGGATCAAAACATACATTATGTATTAATAGTTATGATTGATGACATTTTTTCAGACGTAGTATTCCTATTTGTTGTCAATCATAATGGAGGCAACAAAGAAACGGTGGAGAAGTTTCGTTTCGACGCGAAGAGAAGAAAGTTGTACCACGTGAGAACGTACCAGGATGACCGGACATTTATTCAGTCAGTGTTTCTAAACCACATACTACATTATATATTTAATAGCAATTGACGCCACATTGGCCATATCGATATGATGTAATTTGTCAACAGATTGGCTACGCTTATACATGTGTCATGCAATGGTTAAACTGGTTTTCAGTTTACTTTTGTATTTCATGCTCTCAAATAGTCCTGTCCGTTTCAGTATTAGGATTAGGGGTACAAATAAAATATATATTTCAATCTGAAATGAACAACTACAGCGGAACATCATTATTAAGGTCACCTTCGGGACTGGACAAACGTGACCTGAATAGCGAGGTGACCGTATTAGTGGGACTAATATCCCATTTTTACCGCATGAGGTTCCACTGTATATGTGTAACCATTATGTTTTTTTAATCCGTCAGCCTCAATGATCTCGTGGTGACGGGTGAAGACAGTTTCTACTTCATCAACCTTTTCAAATTCAATATCGAAAAGGAGTTGACTCGTCGTCTTCGGCTTGGCAATGTCGGTTTCTACGACGGCACCAGGGGGTGTATTATGCTAAAGGGACGTTTTATTCCGGACGGCTTAAACATGTCTCCAAATAGCAGGTAGGTGTAGTTTATTATATTATGTATGCGATCTCTTGATGCAGGCGTAAGGCAAACGAAACCATGGGTTAGGATGCCACCCAACGTAGATATGTTTAAATATGCCGTCCTGAACGACAAAGAACATTATGCTGCCGACTACCTAAGAACATCCTACCGACACGTTCAGAGACTTGTCACATATTCCAATTTGTTCAGTTAACAAGATTTTAACAAGATTTAACAAGATTGCCACCCAGAGAATTAACTCTAGGTAGCAGGTGGACAAGGAAGCCCTTGGCTTATCGAGAGTCCGACCCTTTTATCTATGTGTATCCCGCCCGTCTGAGGTATTTGAAGGATATCGATATATCACCACTTCTCGGGTTTCGTCAGTAATCGCCACATAAGCGTTTTAACATGCGATTAAAGCGTTCCACGATACTCGCCTTGGCCTCCTCGTTGTACATGGACAAGGGATGGATACCATACTTTTCCAATAGACCCCGATCGCCGCAGTTCAGGAATTCGAGTCCTCCATTGGTCTGCAACGTCAGCGGACGATTGTTGGTGAACAGACCGTCCAGCGCCCTCACCATCGACGTCGCCGACTCGTTCTTCAGCTGAACGCATCGGGCGACTTTCGAGAAGACGTCGATAACCTTGAGTTAAGTCGTACCGTCGTTGTCTCTTTTCAGACTGGACACGTCGACGAAATCGGCTTGCCACTGTTGGTTCCGCCCTCCGACGCCTTGAAACGAACTCTCACCGGTTTGTGAAGGGTATAGGCGTTCTGTTCCAATAGCCATTGTTCGACGAATTTCCTCGGTACACACTCAATAGGTTGGAAGGTGACGCGGCGCTAACACTCGATTCCCCGTAACTCCCCACCTTGGAGGGGTCGATGTAGACTCCATGCAGCTGTTTGCGACGGCGGACCATGGCGTCCGTAGACGAATCATATAGTCGATGGTAATCCCGCCCACAATTTGAAGTCCGGCGCAAGCGATAGCTGCAAAGAGACAACGCCAACTGTCCCGGGGACCTATCATTATGCCAACGATTTGTGACGGTCCGCCTCCGTTAAAGAATATCCCATTGCGCTGTCGCCCCTTGCGTCCTTCCGATGGTGGCGTGAGTAGGGCGGATGGGACCAATCGTTGACGCGCGAGGGGTGTTTACTACAGCGTTCGTTGTGCTCTATCGAGCGATCGTGTGGCTGCTGCTGCCACCGTACTTCTTTTGTGTCTGTTGAATGTGTAATTTCCTGGCCTCGTTGCCTACCAAATCCATGGGTAGATTGATGTCGCCGAGTTGTCGCGCAAACGACTGCCATCCCGTCGGATCGCCGGCGATCTTTCTCCAGCGCAACATATCGTTCACGAGATCCACCACGTTACTTTCGGGTACCGCTACTCCTTTGTGCATGAACTTTTCTCGCGCGCTCCACGCAATATCGCCTTTGAGACGTTCCATGAGTCATCTGGCTTGATGCCGTAGTGCCTTGGGAACGCTGTAGACGACTTCCGCTTCTATACCTCCCGTCAACGCTAGCGCCAACGCCTTTGTGGCCGGTGGTGCACTTTTGTTCATCGCCACCACGCGTACCGGTTCTTGCATGCGTCGATCGGCCAACGTGTTGTACCGTTGTAACAGTTGAATATACATGTAGACCTTTTCCCCGTCGGTGAGATCGCGTCTGTGGAGTATGACCTACATGTCGTCGTCGAGGACCTGCACCTCCCGTCCTAGGGTATCCGTCGGTGGTGGCGGGGCACCGTTGTGAAGACTGTCCAATAGTTGTGGATCTACTAAGGCCATCTTCCGTGCGTGTTCCATCGTCATCTTCTACTTGAGTTGCACCTCTTTGAGCAAAGCCGACAGGAAACCTCTGATCTGTCCATCGCTGACATGCACGCCTCTCTGTCCTAACTCGCTAGTGTGCCTATAACATATTGAAAAGGAACACTCCTCTGTACGGCGGTCAAGGGAATGTTCCTCTTCAATGTGTTATAGGCACACTCGGCCAATGCACACAGAAGATCGGCGTCGGCGTTGTTGATGATGGGTCGGCTCAATTTGGCGCTCTTGTATCTGTTCAGAGCCTGTATGCAGAGTATGTGTCTCTTCATGAGCTCGGATATGGTGCGACTGAAGAGACGAAGCGCGTGCGCGTAGTGAACGTCTTCGTCCGGAAAGATGGCCGTGCTCAGACGCATGTCTTCGCGCGTATCCTGTTTCAGATCGATCAAGAGATAGCCATACGGCGACGACGTGGCGTCTTTGAACGCGTATTGTACAAATTCAAGGCGTCCCGGATACTTCTGTCGCGCCAAGTGACCTATCTGTGACGCGTCGCGAGGATTTTTTTAAGACCACCATGTATTGTGCGTTCAGACTGATCGTGCGATTCTCCTTGTTTTGGAAACAGGTTCTTCACGAGATACAGTACGAACGTGTTTTGGTGATTACTTTTCTGTGTGAATAACTTCGTGACCCGTTCGTCCGTTTCCGTCATCAGATCATCTATGACCACGAGGCTTCTCGTCGTCGCATCGAACTATGCGGCAATCCTTCCTCGAACTGTACCACGTCGTTGTCTATAGAGGCGTAAGCACTCTGTTATTCTGCATAACACCAATTGATATTCTCGGGAGGCGGATCTATCATCGTTGCGGCATGACCACACCCCGTCGGACCAGCGACGATGCAGGTGAACGGATGTTTCCATCGCTTATCCATCATCGCTTAGGATGGCTGGCGTGACGTCGTGTTCTAGTAGATGGTGGTGCTGGTGGTCACGTTCGAGAATTACATGTTGATCGTGACGCTAGAGACAAAGATACCTCCACCACAAGAGGAGCGAAGGGGAACATCCAACAACAAGTACAAGACGTACAGGTACATCCCAACTGTTGCTACTACAGCCGCACCTAAGGCAGCTCACGTACGTGATATGATGTCCTATGACGACCGATTGCTTGACATCTATCTAAATAGTTTTATTTTATTTTATTTTTTGTTTGTTTTTGTTTTTGATCTACTTTCTGCTTACTAATCGCGTGACATATCGAGGCGCCTGTAAGCCCAACTGGCGTAGGGACGCGTTTCTTCTTTATGTCAGCAGTGTTTCGGCGTAGTTTAACTGCTGTCTGTCCACCGGCCCGTGGTGACGCCGTCCTCGTAGGTCAAGGCTGCAGGATCTTGAATATAGGTCAGCTCAGACGAGTGAATCACTCGGAACCCGCGGTTCTTTCCACTTCCGCTACGTCGATTGGTCAGCACGTCCAGGAACGCCTGCTTGTCGATGGTGTTGAGTCGTTTGTTTAGTCCCTTGGTGCTGTATTTGTCGACGGTTCAAGAACAGTAGTAAGTTTTGCTGCACCGACCCAGGAAACAATGCCAGGACCACTCCACCTTGTAGAGTCCCGGTGTTATCTTTTTGTAGGCTTTTTACGCCTTGCAACACGTCTCGGTGCTGCTCCACCGACGTCCAGCCTGTCTACAGATCACTCGTACTCGCTCTGATGATCAGCGCAACATTCGGAGGGTAGCCATTCGGAGCGGTGACAAAATTAGTGTTCTCGCAGTTCCGTGGTCACGAGATCGTCGACGGACTCTCCGGCCAGGGCTAAGCAGGCGTTCTACGTGTCGGTTTCGCAGTACTCGAACAGCGGTCTTTCCACGTACCAGTTCATGGAATCGTAACAGAACTCCAACATGCGTAGTTTCGCCCACTGCAACATGAAGAAGCCCACGTGTGCGTGCAAGGCGTATTTGACGCTGCTCTTGTGCATCTCGACCTCGTACCCATCGTCGGTGACGACGTCGAGCTGTCGAAAGAGGCGATCGTTGATCATGATCGATGCCTTCTTCTACATACAGTAGGTGACGTCACGGTGGTTATCTACGTTGGTTATAAATTTCCCATACGAAGAATTCCACATAAAGTTATTGGTGTCCGCGATCATGGCTTTGTCGTGTTGGATGTCTTCCTCGCGACGGGCAGCGTACACTGCCTCGCCGAATCGACGGAAGCAAGCGACCGGTGTGTAATCGATGACTTAATAAACGTGGGTCACCTCGAGGTACCATCGCAAGAGAGGTATAAGCAAGTTCTTATCTTCGTGATTATTTCCGACGAGCATGCGGCACGGGGTTGCCATGATGTCGTGTTCTTCCGCGTATCCACGCATGAACGGTCCGAGGTCATTACAGGTCATGTGAATGTTCTTGAATATGGGGTGCATCTCGGCAAAGTGTACGCGCAATTCCTCCGTTACACGAATGTCGCACTCAATCATTCCGAACACAGGACCGTTGCGTACGCCTGTACGCCACACGTTTCGACGGCGAGGAAAGATGGCGTCCAGAAAGCGTCTCACACACGGGTCGCGTCTCATGTCTTACCACTCACATTCCCACAGCTCGACGAACTTGACAAAGTGAAGAAGGTACGCCGTGTTCTTTTGCATTTTGGCAAGCAGTTGAGCCATGGTTTTCCCGTTGACCTCGTTGACCTCTCGTCGGGTACATGGACATCCGTGATAGTAGCATCCGTGAAATATATAGGTAGTCTTTGTTTCGTTGCACCATCCGTTCACCAGCAGTTTGCTGATTCTCTTCTCTCGTTCTTTGGACTGATGACGCTTAGCGCGTCCGGTACGTTCGGACTCCCATGTCAGCCATTCCGCGGCTATCTGTCTGGCCGGCTGTGCCGCTTCGGGTCGGAACTGCTTCTTTTTTCGTCGTCGCATGTACCATCCCGTCGGTAATCTTGCGATAGGGACCAGAGGTAGAGTGCATTCTCGTCATTGCCAACTATGGACTGACACGTTCGAGCTGCTTCATCGTAGTCTATCCGACGTATCTTAGTGACCCCTTTCTCGTTATGTCTGGTTAAGATAAGGTACGCCCCTCCGACGGTGGTATATGTGACCAACTGATGGAGATCTTTGTTCATATCGTTGAAGAGCGTAATGAAGGTCTTCTCCGGGACATAGTTCAACTGGTATGTCAAGTTCAAACCTGGTATGCTGATGCCTTGTTTGAACATGTCGAGACCACGTTCCCGGTAGAAGACAAACTGTTTGTTAATGGCCTCCAAAAACGGTACGACGTCCCTGTATTTGTACTAGACGAGAAAGTCCCGCAATTTGTTCATGTCGTTCTCTCGCCACGCCTCTTGACACCGGGTGTAGTCGTCGTCGAATATACCTTCGTTCTTCAGATGACTGAAGAAGGCCTCTTTTGAGTCTCTCCAAGCTGTCCATGTATTCGACGGGAAATGGCCTTTCGTGATCTCACAACCGTACGCTTTCAAGTACTTATCGTACGAAAATCCAGGTGCGAAGAGTCATGTCGAGGAATTTCAGGTCATCCGTCGGTAGACACATAAAAGTGTTGTTCCGTTTAATCTATAAAAAACACCGACACCCTCGTTGCCCTTGTCATCTTCCTACTCTTCCTCCTCCTCTTTTATTTTCATTGACAGGAAATGGGGTACTTGGAACTGTTTGACGACGTTGACATCATACCTGCCCGAGTTTATCCGATGACAGGCAACTGATGAAGCCAACCATGCAATTGACCCATGCGCGATTTGTATAGATTGGGCGGTTTCCTCTGACTCTTTGTCCTGCTGTGCATGTGTCGTAGGCGGCATAGCTCATGGATTGAAGGATGTCCGACATGTCAGACACCAACTTACTGCTATCATCATCCGTGATGAGACAACGCATTTGTACGAATCCGGGTACGTTACTCGCAAGATACACACTCAACGGCACGCCGAAACACTGCTGACTTTGGAATTGCAGACACGACAGGCTGACAAAGCGCACGTTGCGAGAATCGTTGGATGATCACACATATTTGCCATCACTTACTTCTTCGAAACGTCGAAGATTCATATCGTCCTCGGGACATGACTTGTGCGGGTTCACCTTGTCAGTAGTTCAGGAGTCGGAGAGTAATTTGACATCATACCTGCCCGAGTTTATCCGAAGATTCATATCGTCCTCGGGACATGACTTGTGCGGGTTCACCTTGTCAGTAGTTCAGGAGTCGGAGAGTAATTGCGTTGCTCGAAGTCGGTAGAAAGAGATTGATATGGTCCACTAGAGTTATGGTAGGTTTATATACACACATCCGTTCAAGTTTGTCAATCACGAGACAGTGCAGACAATGGAGTCACGAGTTGAACTCCGCTCTCTGTGCCTGGCCGTTGGTGATAAGGCATGTGACTTCACAGTCGCGAGACGACACTTATCTTCTGTACTCGGCCATCTGTTTTAATGTCCACCTGACGACATCCGTTAGTTCACATACAGGAGTGCTTCGTGCACTTTCTGATAAAGTCCCTCAACTGCATGAGAATAACGCCGAGTATATACTTACCCGTGTTACCACGCTTCGAATTATTGCCCCAATATCCTTCCGCACTAGGTACATTTTCAACCACACGTGCATTACCTGTATTCATCAACAGTTTGCGCAGTTGAGAGTCACGGAATTTCAAAGCGTTAATAGCGTACATTATCTGTCGTCGATGAGGTAGCCATGCAGATGTATTCCGCTTTCCATTTTATACGCTTACTGAGATATTTCGCCTGTAATCCATTACGCACAGTCTGGATTTTTCTCGCTGTGATAACATCGTGAAAATACATAGACTTCTTGAATTGATACGCGGCTTTCGCACCACAGAAGTGTTCGCCCCATATGTAAATATTACACGGAAAGAAGTTTGACAGGTAATGTCCAGCGCCCCTAAATTGTACGTCTATCTTCACCATATGTTGCAACTGTCTAACGTTAGCACAGACCACTGACCATTCATACAATTGTTATCTTCTGAATGCCTGGGCGTCGAGACATGTGACGGAGTTCTGTCCTAGGTAATTGTCGTTTGTTTTTCATAAGGCACGCTCACACAGTTGTTATCTTCACGATGCTTTCATAACGCAGCATGTGATGAGGTTCTCTGTACTCGGTAATTGTCACTTGTTTCTGATAAGGTGCATCTCCCACACGTAACGAGACTCATTGGCGATATCACGTGTACTTTGTGTACCTTTATGCAATGTGTCTGCATAATAATAATACTATATATATCGTTCGTTGTAATATTCAAATCATTCGATACTCATCGCAAAGATGGCTTGTTTCATTCCTTAGAACGAACTCCGCGAACAATGGCGGCGGCAGCGCGAGGCATCTGATGATGCTATGAGGTGATTAATACATTTTCAACGGATATATACATTTCTCTACAAGTGTCTTATTGTTGGTAATAGCTTAGTATTACTCGTTGCAAAAAAGCGCTGCTTCGGGAATTATAATGGTTTAGCGCTACATCTTTGGAACGTTTTATTATCGTGTTTAACTGTATGTTGACGTTGCACGGACTACATCTTATAGCATTTATATGTATCCAGATACATCTTGTTTCTCATTGCTTCATGTCATGCGTTTTACACGACTAGGCACTTAGTTAATGTGGATTATTCTGTTGTTCCACATTGTATTTAGTTGCTTAGTTAAATTACCTGCGAGCGATACAGTTAATACCATGGATTTTTCAATGGTACTTCTTTACTTACACGCGTGACGTTATGCTGGCTACCTATTCAGTTGTCTTTCATCTTTTTAGCGATGAAGAAAACAATGACAAAGATTACTGCAGCACCAGCATCAGCAGCAGGTCGGACTCGGACTGGACGTATGTTAGGTCAGTCGTTTGTTCATTATTTATATGTGACGAACTGGGTCAATGTCTGTGTTTTCAATACCTTTCCTGTGTGTCACATTTAACGTATCATTCATGCAGTCCGTTTTCAAAGTTTTGATAAATGTTCCAGAGAGAACGAACTGCGCTCCGACCCTGCTTTCAAATACTACTCTGTGGTGGAAGAGATACGCTCAAATATCAAGCTCATCGACCAACCTAGCCCGTGGTACGACCCGGATGACCCCCACAAATTGACAACGGAGATAAAGAGGCTTACTGGGACGAAGAAAGCGGCATCGCTCTGGATCGGTGAAATAAAACGTTTTAAACTTTGAAATATGTTGTTTCGTTGGTTCTTACTTAAACACGATAGCACATGGGAATTCTTACACACGTCCAGCACACATATGCTACGTCCATCACCCCTTGATCACCCCTCATTACCCCTTCATTATTCTTCATTACCCCTCATACACGTGACCCACCATCCAACAAAACTTTGAAATATGCTGTTTCATTTGTTGTTACTTATACACAATAGAACATAGGAAGACTTATTCTTACACACATCCAACACACATACACTGCGTTAATTACCCCTTGAACTTTCCTACTTATTCCTTCATCACACTTCATTACCCCTCATGATCCAATTCTCAACAAGAGGCACTACCTCCAGTGCATTCCACCAGGTGGCATTACATTCGCTCACGTGACGACACACACACATACACACACGTACATATACCTGTGACAGACGCCATCTTAGAATTTCGCCATGGGTGCTCCTGCTCCCCTCTGGTGAGGTATACAAAAACCGAGATAAGTACTAAGGTGCTTTTTCTACAGCTGCATCTAAAAGCTGGAATTAACTCGCTATCACTTTAAAACCATCTGAGACCGTAGATATATTTCGTAAAAAAATTGACTTATTGAATTGAAATTGCATTCCCACCCTAACCTTCGGCGTCCATTACTCAAATGACGACTCTTGCTTGTCCACGTTAACGAATTTTCCTTAAGATCCTTGTATGTTGCGCCTCTGAGGTCAGATTCCTAGGCATTTATAGAAGTTCATAATTTATTATTATTATCATTATGTTATTATTATTCACCATCATCACAATCATCAAAGTCTTTGTCTCCATGATCACTTTCATCAACTTAATTATTTTGATCACCGTCGTCATCTTAGCCTATATTCTCATCATCATCATCATCTCCATCGTCATCATTAGCAACTTGATTTTAGTCTTCATCTTCAACATCGATTCATCATTCTCTTCATCATCATCATTTTTAACTTAATCACCGTCTAAATATAATCTTCCTATTCATCTTCTTCATCTACTTGTTTTATAGATTATTTCATGGTTATTTATTGTTATTACAGAATGGAGCTACTGTTATTACAAAAATGGGTCGTTATTACAAAAGTGGCCTGGTTGTTATTGCAAGTTGGGTCGTTGATACCATGTGTGTTATAAGCAGCAACGCCATTATTCACGAACTGACATGTGTATAAATGGTTGTGTGTGTTCGATCGCCCTACTCTGATCAATACACATACTAATGATTCAACAAGAACGTATAGACACATAAAGCACAATGCTACCATTTGATGGATTAACAATTTAATGTCATCCGCCTGGAAATTACAACAAGCAGTTTGAGAGCAAAAAGGTGTAATCTATCAAACTATTGATATTGGTTGCAATTTTGTGTGGCCTGGATTTCAAGAATGGCGGATTTGACAAAGGAGCATTTTGGTGTAGATACTGCCAATGACCATGAGTCTGCGGTAGTGGACAGCGACGCTTGACCCAGAGAATTGTTGTCCATCGTTGTAGTACACCTCCTCAACGTCTGACACCCTTGAGCCACCGTCACACATCGTCAGCCGAAACACCTACACCGACGACAGGGTGTTATTGTAATCTGATAGGAAATAGTTTCAATATATTACATAAATAAGGGGGGTACAGATAGACAGTGGGGAGAGATAGATAGACAGACAGACAGACAGACAGACAGACAGACAGACATACATACAGGCAGACAGACAGACAAACAGACAGACAGACAGACATACACACAGACAGACATGCAGACGTATCGATATAATAGACACACTGACAAGATTACTTATATGTATTAAAGGTGACATGAACAGGTTGAAATAAATTATATAATAAATATAATATATATAACATAAGATAGTTACTTACTGTGCTGCAATTGAAATATCAAGTCATATTTAGATACAATTTTTGTAATTAACGCAGTGTATGTGTGTTGGATGTGTGTAAGAATAAGTCTTCCTATGTTCTATTGTGTATAAGTAACAACAAATGAAACAGCATATTTCAAAGTTTTGTTGGATGGTGGGTCACGTGTATGAGGGGTAATGAAGAATAATGAAGGGGTAATGAGGGGTGATCAAGGGGTGATGGACGTAGCATATGTGTGCTGGACGTGTGTAAGAATTCCCATGTGCTATCGTGTTTAAGTAAGAACCAACGAAACAACATATTTCAAAGTTTAAAACGTTTTATTTCACCGATCCAGAGCGATGCCGCTTTCTTCGTCCCAGTAAGCCTCTTTATCTCCGTTGTCAATTTGTGGGGGTCATCCGGGTCGTACCACGGGCTAGGTTGGTCGATGAGCTTGATATTTGAGCGTATCTCTTCCACCACAGAGTAGTATTTGAAAGCAGGGTCGGAGCGCAGTTCGTTCTCTCTGGAACATTTATCAAAACTTTGAAAACGGACTGCATGAATGATACGTTAAATGTGACACACAGGAAAGGTATTGAAAACACAGACATTGACCCAGTTCGTCACATATAAATAATGAACAAACGACTGACCTAACATACGTCCAGTCCGAGTCCGACCTGCTGCTGATGCTGGTGCTGCAGTAATCTTTGTCATTGTTTTCTTCATCGCTAAAAAGATGAAAGACAACTGAATAGGTAGCCAGCATAACGTCACGCGTGTAAGTAAAGAAGTACCATTGAAAAATCCATGGTATTAACTGTATCGCTCGCAGGTAATTTAACTAAGCAACTAAATACAATGTGGAACAACAGAATAATCCACATTAACTAAGTGCCTAGTCGTGTAAAACGCATGACATGAAGCAATGAGAAACAAGATGTATCTGGATACATATAAATGCTATAAGATGTAGTCCGTGCAACGTCAACATACAGTTAAACACGATAATAAAACGTTCCAAAGATGTAGCGCTAAACCATTATAATTCCCGAAGCAGCGCTTTTTTGCAACGAGTAATACTAAGCTATTACCAACAATAAGACACTTGTAGAGAAATGTATATATCCGTTGAAAATGTATTAATCACCTCATAGCATCATCAGATGCCTCGCGCTGCCGCCGCCATTGTTCGCGGAGTTCGTTCTAAGGAATGAAACAAGCCATCTTTGCGATGAGTATCGAATGATTTGAATATTACAACGAACGATATATATAGTATTATTATTATGCAGACACATTGCATAAAGGTACACAAAGTACACGTGATATCGCCAATGAGTCTCGTTACGTGTGGGAGATGCACCTTATCAGAAACAAGTGACAATTACCGAGTACAGAGAACCTCATCACATGCTGCGTTATGAAAGCATCGTGAAGATAACAACTGTGTGAGCGTGCCTTATGAAAAACAAACGACAATTACCTAGGACAGAACTCCGTCACATGTCTCGACGCCCAGGCATTCAGAAGATAACAATTGTATGAATGGTCAGTGGTCTGTGCTAACGTTAGACAGTTGCAACATATGGTGAAGATAGACGTACAATTTAGGGGCGCTGGACATTACCTGTCAAACTTCTTTCCGTGTAATATTTACATATGGGGCGAACACTTCTGTGGTGCGAAAGCCGCGTATCAATTCAAGAAGTCTATGTATTTTCACGATGTTATCACAGCGAGAAAAATCCAGACTGTGCGTAATGGATTACAGGCGAAATATCTCAGTAAGCGTATAAAATGGAAAGCGGAATACATCTGCATGGCTACCTCATCGACGACAGATAATGTACGCTATTAACGCTTTGAAATTCCGTGACTCTCAACTGCGCAAACTGTTGATGAATACAGGTAATGCACGTGTGGTTGAAAATGTACCTAGTGCGGAAGGATATTGGGGCAATAATTCGAAGCGTGGTAACACGGGTAAGTATATACTCGGCGTTATTCTCATGCAGTTGAGGGACTTTATCAGAAAGTGCACGAAGCACTCCTGTATGTGAACTAACGGATGTCGTCAGGTGGACATTAAAACAGATGGCCGAGTACAGAAGATAAGTGTCGTCTCGCGACTGTGAAGTCACATGCCTTATCACCAACGGCCAGGCACAGAGAGCGGAGTTCAACTCGTGACTCCATTGTCTGCACTGTCTCGTGATTGACAAACTTGAACGGATGTGTGTATATAAACCTACCATAACTCTAGTGGACCATATCAATCTCTTTCTACCGACTTCGAGCAACGCAATTACTCTCCGACTCCTGAACTACTGACAAGGTGAACCCGCACAAGTCATGTCCCGAGGACGATATGAATCTTCGGATAAACTCGGGCAGGTATGATGTCAAATTACTCTCCGACTCCTGAACTACTGACAAGGTGAACCCGCACAAGTCATGTCCCGAGGACGATATGAATCTTCGACGTTTCGAAGAAGTAAGTGATGGCAAATATGTGTGATCATCCAACGATTCTCGCAACGTGCGCTTTGTCAGCCTGTCGTGTCTGCAATTCCAAAGTCAGCAGTGTTTCGGCGTGCCGTTGAGTGTGTATCTTGCGAGTAACGTACCCGGATTCGTACAAATGCGTTGTCTCATCACGGATGATGATAGCAGTAAGTTGGTGTCTGACATGTCGGACATCCTTCAATCCATGAGCTATGCCGCCTACGACACATGCACAGCAGGACAAAGAGTCAGAGGAAACCGCCCAATCTATACAAATCGCGCATGGGTCAATTGCATGGTTGGCTTCATCAGTTGCCTGTCATCGGATAAACTCGGGCAGGTATGATGTCAACGTCGTCAAACAGTTCCAAGTACCCCATTTCCTGTCAATGAAAATAAAAGAGGAGGAGGAAGAGTAGGAAGATGACAAGGGCAACGAGGGTGTCGGTGTTTTTTTATAGATTAAACGGAACAACACTTTTATGTGTCTACCGACGGATGACCTGAAATTCCTCGACATGACTCTTCGCACCTGGATTTTCGTACGATAAGTACTTGAAAGCGTACGGTTGTGAGATCACGAAAGGCCATTTCCCGTCGAATACATGGACAGCTTGGAGAGACTCAAAAGAGGCCTTCTTCAGTCATCTGAAGAACGAAGGTATATTCGACGACGACTACACCCGGTGTCAAGAGGCGTGGCGAGAGAACGACATGAACAAATTGCGGGACTTTCTCGTCTAGTACAAATACAGGGACGTCGTACCGTTTTTGGAGGCCATTAACAAACAGTTTGTCTTCTACCGGGAACGTGGTCTCGACATGTTCAAACAAGGCATCAGCATACCAGGTTTGAACTTGACATACCAGTTGAACTATGTCCCGGAGAAGACCTTCATTACGCTCTTCAACGATATGAACAAAGATCTCCATCAGTTGGTCACATATACCACCGTCGGAGGGGCGTACCTTATCTTAACCAGACATAACGAGAAAGGGGTCACTAAGATACGTCGGATAGACTACGATGAAGCAGCTCGAACGTGTCAGTCCATAGTTGGCAATGACGAGAATGCACTCTACCTCTGGTCCCTATCGCAAGATTACCGACGGGATGGTACATGCGACGACGAAAAAAGAAGCAGTTCCGACCCGAAGCGGCACAGCCGGCCAGACAGATAGCCGCGGAATGGCTGACATGGGAGTCCGAACGTACCGGACGCGCTAAGCGTCATCAGTCCAAAGAACGAGAGAAGAGAATCAGCAAACTGCTGGTGAACGGATGGTGCAACGAAACAAAGACTACCTATATATTTCACGGATGCTACTATCACGGATGTCCATGTACCCGACGAGAGGTCAACGAGGTCAACGGGAAAACCATGGCTCAACTGCTTGCCAAAATGCAAAAGAACACGGCGTACCTTCTTCACTTTGTCAAGTTCGTCGAGCTGTGGGAATGTGAGTGGTAAGACATGAGACGCGACCCGTGTGTGAGACGCTTTCTGGACGCCATCTTTCCTCGCCGTCGAAACGTGTGGCGTACAGGCGTACGCAACGGTCCTGTGTTCGGAATGATTGAGTGCGACATTCGTGTAACGGAGGAATTGCGCGTACACTTTGCCGAGATGCACCCCATATTCAAGAACATTCACATGACCTGTAATGACCTCGGACCGTTCATGCGTGGATACGCGGAAGAACACGACATCATGGCAACCCCGTGCCGCATGCTCGTCGGAAATAATCACGAAGATAAGAACTTGCTTATACCTCTCTTGCGATGGTACCTCGAGGTGACCCACGTTTATTAAGTCATCGATTACACACCGGTCGCTTGCTTCCGTCGATTCGGCGAGGCAGTGTACGCTGCCCGTCGCGAGGAAGACATCCAACACGACAAAGCCATGATCGCGGACACCAATAACTTTATGTGGAATTCTTCGTATGGGAAATTTATAACCAACGTAGATAACCACCGTGACGTCACCTACTGTATGTAGAAGAAGGCATCGATCATGATCAACGATCGCCTCTTTCGACAGCTCGACGTCGTCACCGACGATGGGTACGAGGTCGAGATGCACAAGAGCAGCGTCAAATACGCCTTGCACGCACACGTGGGCTTCTTCATGTTGCAGTGGGCGAAACTACGCATGTTGGAGTTCTGTTACGATTCCATGAACTGGTACGTGGAAAGACCGCTGTTCGAGTACTGCGAAACCGACACGTAGAACGCCTGCTTAGCCCTGGCCGGAGAGTCCGTCGACGATCTCGTGACCACGGAACTGCGAGAACACTAATTTTGTCACCGCTCCGAATGGCTACCCTCCGAATGTTGCGCTGATCATCAGAGCGAGTACGAGTGATCTGTAGACAGGCTGGACGTCGGTGGAGCAGCACCGAGACGTGTTGCAAGGCGTAAAAAGCCTACAAAAAGATAACACCGGGACTCTACAAGGTGGAGTGGTCCTGGCATTGTTTCCTGGGTCGGTGCAGCAAAACTTACTACTGTTCTTGAACCGTCGACAAATACAGCACCAAGGGACTAAACAAACGACTCAACACCATCGACAAGCAGGCGTTCCTGGACGTGCTGACCAATCGACGTAGCGGAAGTGGAAAGAACCGCGGGTTCCGAGTGATTCACTCGTCTGAGCTGACCTATATTCAAGATCCTGCAGCCTTGACCTACGAGGACGGCGTCACCACGGGCCGGTGGACAGACAGCAGTTAAACTACGCCGAAACACTGCTGACATAAAGAAGAAACGCGTCCCTACGCCAGTTGGGCTTACAGGCGCCTCGATATGTCACGCGATTAGTAAGCAGAAAGTAGATCAAAAACAAAAACAAACAAAAAATAAAATAAAATAAAACTATTTAGATAGATGTCAAGCAATCGGTCGTCATAGGACATCATATCACGTACGTGAGCTGCCTTAGGTGCGGCTGTAGTAGCAACAGTTGGGATGTACCTGTACGTCTTGTACTTGTTGTTGGATGTTCCCCTTCGCTCCTCTTGTGGTGGAGGTATCTTTGTCTCTAGCGTCACGATCAACATGTAATTCTCGAACGTGACCACCAGCACCACCATCTACTAGAACACGACGTCACGCCAGCCATCCTAAGCGATGATGGATAAGCGATGGAAACATCCGTTCACCTGCATCGTCGCTGGTCCGACGGGGTGTGGTCATGCCGCAACGATGATAGATCCGCCTCCCGAGAATATCAATTGGTGTTATGCAGAATAACAGAGTGCTTACGCCTCTATAGACAACGACGTGGTACAGTTCGAGGAAGGATTGCCGCATAGTTCGATGCGACGACGAGAAGCCTCGTGGTCATAGATGATCTGATGACGGAAACGGACGAACGGGTCACGAAGTTATTCACACAGAAAAGTAATCACCAAAACACGTTCGTACTGTATCTCGTGAAGAACCTGTTTCCAAAACAAGGAGAATCGCACGATCAGTCTGAACGCACAATACATGGTGGTCTTAAAAAAATCCTCGCGACGCGTCACAGATAGGTCACTTGGCGCGACAGAAGTATCCGGGACGCCTTGAATTTGTACAATACGCGTTCAAAGACGCCACGTCGTCGCCGTATGGCTATCTCTTGATCGATCTGAAACAGGATACGCGCGAAGACATGCGTCTGAGCACGGCCATCTTTCCGGACGAAGACGTTCACTACGCGCACGCGCTTCGTCTCTTCAGTCGCACCATATCCGAGCTCATGAAGAGACACATACTCTGCATACAGGCTCTGAACAGATACAAGAGCGCCAAATTGAGCCGACCCATCATCAACAACGCCGACGCCGATCTTCTGTGTGCATTGGCCGAGTGTGCCTATAACACATTGAAGAGGAACATTCCCTTGACCGCCGTACAGAGGAGTGTTCCTTTTCAATATGTTATAGGCACACTAGCGAGTTAGGACAGAGAGGCGTGCATGTCAGCGATGGACAGATCAGAGGTTTCCTGTCGGCTTTGCTCAAAGAGGTGCAACTCAAGTAGAAGATGACGATGGAACACGCACGGAAGATGGCCTTAGTAGATCCACAACTATTGGACAGTCTTCACAACGGTGCCCCGCCACCACCGACGGATACCCTAGGACGGGAGGTGCAGGTCCTCGACGACGACATGTAGGTCATACTCCACAGACGCGATCTCACCGACGGGGAAAAGGTCTACATGTATATTCAACTGTTACAACGGTACAACACGTTGGCCGATCGACGCATGCAAGAACCGGTACGCGTGGTGGCGATGAACAAAAGTGCACCACCGGCCACAAAGGCGTTGGCGCTAGCGTTGACGGGAGGTATAGAAGCGGAAGTCGTCTACAGCGTTCCCAAGGCACTACGGCATCAAGCCAGATGACTCATGGAACGTCTCAAAGGCGATATTGCGTGGAGCGCGCGAGAAAAGTTCATGCACAAAGGAGTAGCGGTACCCGAAAGTAACGTGGTGGATCTCGTGAACGATATGTTGCGCTGGAGAAAGATCGCCGGCGATCCGACGGGATGGCAGTCGTTTGCGCGACAACTCGGCGACATCAATCTACCCATGGATTTGGTAGGCAACGAGGCCAGGAAATTACACATTCAACAGACACAAAAGAAGTACGGTGGCAGCAGCAGCCACACGATCGCTCGATAGAGCACAACGAACGCTGTAGTAAACACCCCTCGCGCGTCAACGATTGGTCCCATCCGCCCTACTCACGCCACCATCGGAAGGACGCAAGGGGCGACAGCGCAATGGGATATTCTTTAACGGAGGCGGACCGTCACAAATCGTTGGCATAATGATAGGTCCCCGGGACAGTTGGCGTTGTCTCTTTGCAGCTATCGCTTGCGCCGGACTTCAAATTGTGGGCGGGATTACCATCGACTATATGATTCGTCTACGGACGCCATGGTCCGCCGTCGCAAACAGCTGCATGGAGTCTACATCGACCCCTCCAAGGTGGGGAGTTACGGGGAATCGAGTGTTAGCGCCGCGTCACCTTCCAACCTATTGAGTGTGTACCGAGGAAATTCGTCGAACAATGGCTATTGGAACAGAACGCCTATACCCTTCACAAACCGGTGAGAGTTCGTTTCAAGGCGTCGGAGGGCGGAACCAACAGTGGCAAGCCGATTTCGTCGACGTGTCCAGTCTGAAAAGAGACAACGACGGTACGACTTAACTCAAGGTTATCGACGTCTTCTCGAAAGTCGCCCGATGCGTTCAGCTGAAGAACGAGTCGGCGACGTCGATGGTGAGGGCGCTGGACGGTCTGTTCACCAACAATCGTCCGCTGACGTTGCAGACCAATGGAGGACTCGAATTCCTGAACTGCGGCGATCGGGGTCTATTGGAAAAGTATGGTATCCATCCCTTGTCCATGTACAACGAGGAGGCCAAGGCGAGTATCGTGGAACGCTTTAATCGCATGTTAAAACGCTTATGTGGCGATTACTGACGAAACCCGAGAAGTGGTGATATATCGATATCCTTCAAGACCTGGTACAAAACACCCCCACCGGATCATCGGTATGCCTTCGTCGCAGGTGAATGCGTCGAATCAGGAAGATGTATGGCGGCGCTTCTACGGCGATCGACAAGGCAAGGGCGTGCCCAAATACCACGTGGCGGAACGCGTGCGTATCAGCAAGTTCAAGGGACGGTTCGATAAAGGCTACATGGCGAATTGGCCGAGGAAATATTCACGATACGCGAGGTGCATCCGTCCGCACCGCCCATCTATCGCTTGACGGACGATCCCGGCGAGATACTGGACGGACGAACCGGAGTTGCAGAAGCCGACGGAGATGTAGCCAGCGCGGTGTTCGTCACCAGATGCGACACGATCGTTTGGAGTCGCGTGTTTGACATGATGGGTCGTCTCCACGTGGATCTGTTACTCAAGGAGAAATTCCTCATCAACGGCGTAGAGGTCAATATACGTCTGGTGGACTGCAATGATACGTTCGCGCTCATGGCCGGCGGAACGAACCCCGACTACAAGATAAAGATCTTCAACGCCACGCTGTTTGTCAAAACAAAATGACAAAGGTCAGAGTGAATACTTCTGCTCGTACGGCTCGCCGCCATGGCACGTAGAGTTCCGGAGATTCATGAATAAACATTGTGTAGAATAGGGTCATAATTCAAAGAGACTCCACATTTTTCTGTATAACGTTTGCGGACAATACGGTGTTGCTTATCTCATGTTTCTTTGACGCGGATTTAGGATGAAGGATTTCGTGAACGATTTCGGCACTGATCTGGTAGGAAAAGATTGTTGTGTATTTTATTGGCTTAAGCAATTTTGTTAAGATGTGTGTTTCGGCACTATGTTTACTGCAGTTTCACTATCGATAACTAGGTCATCACAGGACCGACGGCGTGGTTGCTATATCACGCATGTACCGTGTTTCATTAACTAGCAGGTATAATCGTCATCATTATCGTTCGAGCCTATGGCGCGGTGGTCAGACGTCCGTAAGCTGACGACCTCTGCCGCTGTGTTCAGTCACTCGTAAGTCGTACCACCATACGAGTCACTGGCGCGGTGGTCAAACAGAGGCAAGTCATGTCACATCATCCATTTGTGTTCAGTTAATAAAATACGGTTTCGTGCATGATATCACACACGCATGCACATGCTAATTATCATACGCTATATTTTTAGTCAATAAACTACGTGTGGACTCGTATACTCTCGTGTTTCGTTAGTTGTTTCATAAACGCACGTTCATACACACACATCCCTCTAACATAAGGTAGCGATCACTCTTACACACGAACGTGCACGCTTGCACACGCTCAATGAATACCTGATTACCCTTAATTACTCCTTTGTTACCGCTACATATCCTTAATAGCCATGTGAGATGACCACTAGATACACCCATATACACACACAAACACACACACACACCAGCCCACCCATCCAGCCCGTTCTACCCGCCCAACCCGCCCGCGTCACCAGATGTCCCACCTTCCTACCCACTCCGCCAGGTGGCATTACTTCCACTATATCCGGTCACGTTACAGCCACCATCTTCAATTTCACCATCGGTGCTCCTGCTCCCCGCCTGGCGAGGTTTACAAAGCCCGAGATAACTACTCAGGTTAGCCAATATTAAGCTTGGGTTTCGGAACAAAAATGTGTGGAACAGATGATCTGGATTCCAGGGGATATCGGAAACACGAAGGAGACTAAAACAAATAGGATGGGGGTTATGTAGAAAGGGCACGATATGTGATAGTGGCTAACTTGAATTGTATTCGATTTGTGTAACTGTTTAAGTAGGGGCAGTGATGGTGAGAAAAGAGGTGCATTTAGTACTACACGTGCTAAACAATTATATACACGTTGGAGTCATTCTTAGCAATACTGTTTAGGAGTGAGTTGCAGTACTGTAGTCAATGCGACTAGTTAGTGCTACTGATATTGTTTTAGCAGTAGATAATGACAAAAGTTGCAAAATTCGACGAAAATCAGGTATATGGTAGAAACAGGATTAAAATAATTGAGAAATATTCTGGTTAAAACTGAAATCACTGTCAAAGACAAAACCTAGATTACGAACAGTATATGATGGTGTTGTATCATTACCAAGCAATTTATCAGGAAAGTAGATAACAACCTTGTTTCGCTGTTGTTTTGTGTCAATAATAATAAGATCAGTTTTACATGAATTCAACTTCAATTTACTTGCTTCCATCTACAACAAGATGTCAGTGAAACAGTTATTCAAAGTTGATAGAATGTATGCCCATCAGTTGGTGAAATTGATATACACAGCATACAATTTATATTACGATTTGCTATGACTCAATTAAGGGATGTAGTGTATGAGCTAAACTGAACAGGACCAAGGAGAGAACCCTGTGGAACAACAACTGGAAGATGAGAAGAGAGAGAGCCAGACATATTAATGCATATCGTTCTGAAAAATATATGAACTAAACAATTGAAAAGCTGTGCCAGAAATCCCAGTATGTATATGAAGGCGATGTAAGAGACTGTCGTGATATAATGTATCAAAAGCATCTGATAGATCTAGTAAGGTAGGAACTGTCAATTTGTTATTATCCATAATTATTGCATACAATGTCATTGTGTATTTTAAGAAGAGCCATCTCAGTGGAATAGAATCGCTTATATGCAGATTGTAGATCATTTAATTAATGCTGTGAATAAATATGTTGATGGTGTCGATTTGCAACATCCTTTTCCAATATTTTGACAGAAAACTAAGATTAGAGATAGGGCGGTAATTGTTAAGGTTATTTTTGCACAGACTTCATTTTTAATACGATAATTGAAAATACCTTACATGAATTTGTTTGGAACTACCCCATCCTGCATTAGCATATTTATAATATTTGTAATAGGAAACACTAGTTAATTATTGCAACTTTTTTTAGTAGAGTGAATATTCTAGTTTAGAAGATGATGATGGTGAAAACACGACAACGAAGATTTGATGTTGACGAAGCGGAAACACCATAGGAAAGCAATGCTACACACAACTCAACACAATGGCTGAGTTGATTGCCGCAACTCATATGTCGATATTTGAAATGTCGCGAAGGTAGTTTTGAAATATTAGTTCGAGTGAGCTATTGAGTCGGTAGCCTCAAATTAAAAACGCACTTGGTCGTACTGAAGCAGCATGTTTTCTCTGATCCTACACACAGTTATATGTGTCAGTTATTTGTTTAGCTCTTTTGATACCTATCACAACAAGGTAGCACCAAATAACAAAACAAGGACAGCAATTAGTACTGCGGCTAAGAGCCAAACATTTGACGAATTGTGCACTTTTGGACAAAAGCATGATAATTTGCACACATGTAGTTTATGATATATATATATATATATATATTCATATAAAGCTAGGTACCCATCGCCATCGACATGGTATCTAGCCGACATTTAGATTTTTTAAATGGCCGCCATGGAAATCCATTACCCAAGTTTCTTGGCATCTAACCAACATAGAAACATGGTCTTGGTGTCTAAACCATCATTTTTAGAGTCAAGGAATTAATTTCATATAGGAATTCAAAATGGACGACATACAAGTTCTTATATTTTATTTTAATTCACCTAACTGGGAATACTAGCTAGGGGCCCATGCTGTTTACGAACATATAAAATAATCTAGATATGCCATGGATATCCATAGATATGGCTATTAAATTATGATCATAACTCTTTGGACTATATTCATACACATGTTAAAATAACAGTCATATTTTACTCACCGCATGCAGTATAAGCCATCGTATAGTCAGATATGTCAAGGGTCGCCACATGCTCCACTGCAGCTACACAGCTCGGTGCATTGCAGACTAGACGACCGACATTTACACTTGCGTTTACACCCCTTTTTGCACCCACAGTGCACTAGCTCATAGCACGACATTGATGCCTCTGGTAGGTCAGTCCAGAATGGTTTCCACCCTGTGTCACTTGGACTCCAAACCCAGTGTCCAGGACTTGGCAGGTGGGGAGCTGCACAAGAACTTGTGACCGCACATATCCGGCCTACTACACAGCCCGTCTGACACGTTGGAACAAAGCAGCTTTGGTTGCCGGGACATTCTCAAAGGTACGAGATCCCTGAGCGAAGATGTGCTTTCTTGCCTTGTCCACCTTACTAAGTGTACATGTCCTGCTGTACACGACGACGATGAACCTTTCGATCTCATCTAGAGTAGGTGGGTCGACTTCTTCCGGTTGTGATGAGACTGTGAGGAAGGCATCCGTCCATGCCAATCATGCCGACTTCTTCCCTCGGCCGAGGAAGCAGAAAACAGTGTCACACTAGCTCAGGGCATGAAACAGCATTAATGCTCTAGATTTCAACACACGTAATTTGTTTGCAATAGCATGAATTGCAATATGTCAAAAGTGCGTAACAACGCCGAAGTTGACCCACAGCTCATCAATCCCAAGACCATGGAAATAGCCTACCACCAAAACAACCACATCTGTATCCACTGTCCGGATGGCCACTTTGGAAAGTCCCTGTTTCACGCAATGTGCCACATGCGCGTGTCCGCCTCCTCGTGTGTGCACGGCTGAAGGTATTGTGTGTCTCCAATGTCATTGTGGTCTTGTGCTGAAGAATATCTTTCCACCGGCATCGTATGACCTGATTCATTCTGACAAATAACGAATTAGCTTATGTTTGTTCTGCTCAATCCTCAGGAAACCCTCCCAGTTTGCTGGAATATGGGTTTCTGCAAGAACTCTCTGCCGTTGTGTTGTTCGGTTATGCACTCGGCGTTCCTTTGTTGATTGTTGGGAGGTAATATATGGAGTAAACATTTGCTAAGCTTAATCATCAAATGTCAGACTAGACCCTGGCCTGCGCATGTGTATGATGGCAGCACCATCCAAAACCTTTGTATCGACATCTGGAGCATTCTCTGATGAGGAATCAACTTTTATTAGGCATTCCAGTAAAGTCAGATTTCGATCCATGTCGGAGTTGTCCCATATCAGAAATAGACGGGGCCACGCCTGATTTTCGTGTTGAAAGAAACGGTCCAGGTCTCCTTGTTTGTACTGACAAGCTAAATAGAGCCTTGCAAACAGATTGCAGTTTGTCTTCAGTGATGCAAATTGCTCTTTGCTACTTGATGTTTACTTTGCACGATGCTTACTAAAGAGAGGCAATTTGTTTTTCGAGATAATATCACTGAGTGGTATGTTAGGTGTGCCTCTTAGTCAGTTCTCCACGTAGCTTTTGTATTGTCTTTTCCCGATATCTTCAGCTGTGTAGACTGTTTGCCTCACGTCTTTGTTCATAACGATCTTTGTCTCAAGGTGTCAGCATATCACCGCTATCTTCAAGGAATGGGGTATCCATGTCTTCAATTGTTGACACAATGGTCGACCGTCCTTTGGCAAAGGTTTTCTGAACGCCATTGTGTTGTTCGTGATGTTTTGTCGATAGTTGTTCATTTGTAGTTTTAAAACTATCTTCGAACGCCAACACGACGCGAGATATATCTGATCCTGCCACCATCCACTTTTCCAATGCTTGCGGATTTTCTGTCAAGCCGACAGCACTGCCGTCACCCTTTATGAGTCATTCACTTGTTCATGACATTGGTAAATTGCCATTGCTGAAAACATGAGCTGTCTACTATAATTTGTGTGATCAAGAGCGAAAAGCCAAGCATTGGACATACATATTGAACCTTTTCTCCATTATCGATCGCATAAACTGTAGCACCATCAGTTCTAGTTGCAAAGTTGTTGCCCAGTATTTGAACTGTGGTTGTTCTACGCTCTGCAGAGCACACCATTCGTTAAACGAAAGGGCTACCTGACCATATGGTACACGTGTCACGTACTGTTGATATGCGCGTTGCTGCTGCATGTGCAAACTGGCTGCTGTCACCTTGTGTGCATACCTGGTTCTTGTGACATGTGTTGCAGACAATATTGTATCTGAGCGACCAGATGTGGTAATTCCAGCTTCCAACAGTGATGTGGTCCAACCACTTTCCTGGAGCCAATCCCCTAGTAACCTGAGGAGATTCATCTCTATGTGCAAACCGCCCATCATGATCACGAATTTGTCCTGTTCGTGGGTTTCGGGCCAGGACAATTGTAACAGTTTTGCGATCGCATACAGTGGTTGGTCTGCAGCAATCACAGGGACTTGTCCGGGATTTAGGCGGTGTACTGCATTCTTTACCATCTCCATGACGAAATCATACATGTCGTACGACCATTCTCACGAAACAGAGGGAGGAGTGCAATGTGTGCGCAAGGTTTGTCCAACGGGGTCTGTTGACTGGCATGATAAGCAGCCCAGAACAGGTAGTCATCTAACTCTAACATCGATTTTTTTTAGAAGAGTCTGCATCTGCACCAACCACTTCCGTTCGTTTTCCAATTGTATTTCGATTGACAACAGCAGGATCCAATCTTATTCCACCGCGGTTCTCCATGTGCGTCTCTCCTGCCGGGAACGGCACCAACGAAATCACTGTGCCGTGAAATGAGACGTGAGATGTCCTTGCGCTAGTATTGTGGTCAATGTTGTCCACAGCATCACAAGTAAAAACGCCAGCTCTGAGCTGAGGAGGACCCACAACCTGTTCTGCGTAGTAGCGGGCGTATGCAGTGTTTGCCAAGTCAGTGGAGATATCCATTAACCTGTCATATGACACATACAGTCCCAAGTTAAACAAGGTGTATATTAGTTCCAGCTTCCTTGTTTTGGTGTGAAAGAGTATATAGAGGTACATTGGCAAAGGAACCTAGCTTTCGTTGTTGTGTCGAATACCAACTGATGCACGAGATCTCTTTACTGTATTGAATAACAGAAGCTCTGACAAGGCAATTGCGACATGTTCTTTTGTTGTATTTGCATGACTCTGGTTTTCAATGTTGGGACCCTCAAGAATCATTCGAACTATTGCATTAAGAGATCGGGGGACAACATCACAGCCATGTTCAAGTGAACCCGTAAACTCAAACTTGTTTTTGTCAAATATTTAATTTAATTTAACTTCAGCTGCTCTGACTATCATGATTGCACCAGTGTCCATGTCATCTCTTAGTGCACAATTGATGGCACCCCGAATGTCCTTCTCGAAGATTAACAACACACTTCTACCATGTTGTTCCGCTGTCAGGTCTGGAATCTGACGCAACGATCTCTTCTTTAACCTAGTTGTATGCACTTTGCCAGTTACGGCTCTATCAGGTTCAAGTTCTGCTAACCTAGTGTGATACGTTTTAGCAAATTCAGACAGTTTAAAGCCTGGGGTAGAGTAGCGTATGGAGCTTATTGTCTCTGTGTGTAATCAATCATACGCATTTTCAGCGTCATTGCCAAGTTTAGGGCAAGACAGATGGGGCAGTTTCCCAGGGCCCACACAATATAATTTTTATGTGGGCCACCGCAGTAGGTTGTTGTGATAATTTCTTTGCGTTCAAATCGACTTTACACGTAACTTCAGTGTTTCAGCATGATGAAAATTGGGGTTGTATTTTGTTGTGAAGTTTCTATTATAGAAGGTAGGAATGAATGAAAATTATTATGAGACGAGGCACGGCCAAACACTGCTCAGGAGCCCCGACAGTCCTAAATCCGGCATTGCTCACCGTGCAAGCAAATTACATGCAGCACATTTCGCAAACGTGCAGAACAAGACATCCACATGCATTGTATGTCGGTGTTTGATGTAATATTGGGAAGATCCAGTAACCGGAATCATGTCTTCCGGAAGTACACGCACAATTGTAATAGATACAGGTTTTTTATTTACAATCTGCCGTTTGTGGGCGTTGTAAGGTTCTCGCTAAATATTATTTGCTCATTGTGTTCTAGTATTCTTATGTACTGTAAGCCGTTTGTATGTACTGATCGTTATTTGTTCACAGCGTGCACGTACAAAATTGACTGTGACGGGCTCCCAGACTTACGCCGGAACCGATGCCGCTGTGTATTTAAGTATCGAGGGGACTGAAGGATCGTGTGACGATCGACATCTGGATATGAATTTGAACCTGGACAGTGAGTACATAAACATATTTTTGTACTTAAATTTGTATAGATTTGCGCGTACTCCACATGTAAGGAACGTCCTCGTACGAACATGTACACTCTCGTCGAAGTTGTCATGTTTATAACGTATACCGCAATTACAAGTAGATTGCCAGGCACACACAACAAGAATTTGTATGTTTTCAACGGCTCGGGAATATATATATATATATATATATATATATATATATATATATATGTGTGTATACAGTAGCCGACGATGTCAACTTGCTGTGCGCCATACTTAAAGGGAATAAAAACCACACATTTCTTGAATTTATATTGTATTACATCTTCTTGTATATTTCCATTTCCACCAAGACAATAATTTTTCCAGAATTATATAAATTAATAATTCCACAATTTACGCTGTGCAACTGGTCTTCTTCTAATATGCGTATCTTGGCGCACTTTTCGGTTTGCCTAGATGTGACATCAGAGGCGCGAATGTTGCTCTTTCAATATATTTAGAGCTTGTTTACAACGACAGATGTTGGGTTGAAGCTTGCATCAGAATGGGTTATTTTGCGATATTCCGATGCATTACAAACACTAGTCATAATAGAGGAACAAGCATTTATTTTACAGTTCCACACGAATAATCCTTTGTTGAGAAAAAAATGAAACGAGAGAACCAGTCAACATGAAAACATTCCTCAACAAGACAAGCCGACGACAAAAACCGTCGCCGCTTCAGATCATTTTGAGAACAATGTTTTCGATTGCGACCCAGGAAAACTAATCTACATCAGTAAACATACACACGCACGAAAACATTGTATCCAACTGCAGAAAGTAACGTTATATGATAACATAATATAATATGAAGGAAGAGCTGTAAAAATAACATAACTCTGTATTCGGTTAACTATCTTTCTGTCAATCCCAGTGGCCGAGTGGTTAGTGCGTCGACTCAGCGCATCCGATTTTACTATCGGCACGTGTGCGGGAGATCCCGGTTGGATCCGTAAAATAACTGCTTGCTCCTTTGTTATGAGTAGTGTTTGTATTACATCGGAATACCGCATGATAACTCATTCTGACACTTGCTTTGACACAACATCTGTCGTTGTAAACTTGCTCTGAATGTATTGAAAATGCTGGCATGTTGCGCGACATTTGCGCCTCTGACGTCAGAGTACCACGTGATCGCCTAGCTAATTACTATCAACTTTCCTCTGGAATCGCGATACAGATGCGGCTAAAATTGATTTAAACTATCTGTGTATTTTTCTGTATTTTTTATGTTGTCAAATGTTACATACAATGCAATAATTTGTATTCACATGTAAATGGATTTTAGATGGTGCCTTGTTTTTAGTTCCTTTAACACTGTAGCCATTGATTTGAGTTTTAAGACAGTCACGTTTAAACCTGTCAAACGAAAGACAGTCTACGTCTGTACTCTACCAAACAACATTCTCCAAACCACAATTATGTCGTTTGGTGGCATGACTACGTGCATTATGCAATTAACACATCAGACAATTTGTATCAATGACGGCTATTTATTTAAGAAGAAAGATGCTAATTAGGTGTTATGCATAATTAAATTGTTATCTTACACTTATTTTACAAAGTTATCTATTCTGAATAGTATTATGTAAACATTATCGAGAAATTTAAACACATTTTTCAAGCTTTATTCATGATCAACTATGCCAGTTCTAATTTGCTATCACAAACAAAGCAATTGCACATTTCATATGATCTCAGAAAGTGTTGTAGCAACGTACGTATACGTGCATTGATTTTGTTTTAGAGAGTAAGTGACGTCTTGGTCAAGGACTTGGTACCAACTGCACTGCCTTCGTCACTGTTACGTCTCTTCAATACAATCGGCGGCAAAACTAAGAGTAGTCAATCTCTGAAAACATGATGATTACACAAGATAGACTTGTTTGTCAACAAAGTACAAACGGTGATTCATGTCCAAATTCGCTGCATTTTTTTTCACATTTTTGGGTTAAATTTAATTCTAACGTTGGGTCCATGGAAGCCGAAGTGATATCATTGAATAATGGTACTGTTGTATTGGTTAACCACAGGGTCAAACTTAACCACACACATGCACACACACGCACAACCACACGCACACACAAACGCGCGCACACACACACACGCACGCACGCACGCACGCACACTCATGGAAAGGGCGATACATGGCACACTGGTATGTTCCAATCTCTCTGTATTTCTCACAACTAAACAACTCACCCGACTTTGCGATCGTCCTATTCAGAGTCGAAGTGTCCGACAGCCACTTGTTCAAGGTGAACGTCTGTACGAATGGGGCGGACGGTGCTGGAGAGACCTGCTCGATGGCGATTTTCTTTAGATACCAGGCTGGCCGATATCGCGTATTGTCATGACGGATTGTTACCGTCTGCAGACAACCGAGGCAAGGGCAGGTGACCGTGAACGTATCCGTCCTACGGTTGTAACATGGACTGTAATACTGATATCAAATCCACCAGTTGGTATTTTCTTCAGACGGAAAGGAGAGTTTTTCTAGCGAATCGTATTTCTAGAAATTGATTATGTAATAGAGTATAGCGACACGCGACAGTATGCCCACACGTAGTATTAAAGAAAACCACAAATAAATAAGCTATTTTAAAACTGATCATATGTAAAATGTAGACAGCTCCGTACTTAATTAATAATCAAATGCATTACGATATAAACAAAGATAGCGGCCATATTAAGTCTAAAACAATTCAATTCCAATTCCTATCACCAACACAGTTAGGTGTTATTTCAAAATTGCCAGAGCTTAAATATTATTGTTGATTATCAAAAATATCACCCGTGTATAAACAAACTATTGGTATGTACTCACTGTCCAGGTTCAAATAGAACGCCACTAGTAACCAGACGTCTATCAGTACATGAGCCGTCAGACCCCTGGATGCTTATGTAGACAGCGGCATCGGTTCCAGCGTAAGTATGAGAGCCCGTCACGGTCTCAATTTTGTAATCTGCAATATTGAAGAATATACAACATGCAAACAGTAAGAAAACTGAAGACAAACCCGAGTAATTAATATTTCGCAAGATAATAACAAGAACAGGACATATATAATGACAGTGATACTCTTCTAATGATCCTATCTCCTCAGGTACCTACAGGCTTAACGAATCTTCTGACACATTGTTTGTTGAATTTAAGCACTGAACGGAATATATCTGATTCTAGGCACGTACTTATATAGTACATAGTATCGTGTATATTTACAATAACAACATACATGTGTGTGTGTGTGTGTGTGTGTGTGTGTGTGTGTGTATGTGTGTGTGTGTGTGTGTGTGTGTGTGTGTGTGTGTGTGTTTGTGTGTTTGTGTGTTTGTGTGTTTGTGTGTTTGTGTGTTTGTGTGTTTGTGTGTTTGTGTGTGTGTGTGTGTGTGTGTGTGTGTGTGTGTTTGTGTGTTTGTGTGTTTGTGTGTTTGTGTGTTTGTGTGTTTGTGTGTTTGTATGTGTGTGGTGATGCGTGCGTGTGCGCGTGCGAGTGATATGTGTAGTGCAGTGGCGAATTGCTAAAAGCATCGGACTCTCAACCGAGAAAATCCGGTTCGAATCCTGTGCCGCTGTGTCGAACCTTGGCCAACTTCGTTCACTCTCGTACACACTACATTGCTCCAGTTCACTCAGCTGTATGATTGAGTACCTATGTATAATGAGTATATATACAGTGGTGGATATTTGTGTACGAATAGCCTTCTCGCATTAACTACAGCGTAACTGAATGCTTCCCAGAGAAATCGAGATGGTGTTGAACAGGTCTGCCAGAGTAAAGTGAAAGCGTCTTGAATAATCGAAACGACTGGATACTGCGCTATATAAGAACTTACCTTTATAAACGACGAATGCATTAAATAACAACATGCTATATATATATACATATATATATATATATATATATATTATGTAACATATTACGTTTGATATGAATAACATCTCTACATGTTCTGACTGACGTCAATGCTTATCAGCAGTAATGATTACGTTATTCAAAGACTTACTGAATGAAAATGGGAAAGCCCGCGACATGTGCACCAGCAGCAGCAGCCCAAACACAGCCTGACCCGGGAGTCGCACGGTCATCATTGTTCACCAGTTAACGAGAGTCTGTGTCTTCGATGAGTTCCGTTTGGGGTATGACGATACATCGGACACATCCGCTGATAACAGCTCCACCGTGTCAACATCTCATTGGACAATGACATACACATGCGCAGACGAAGTCAGATATCTGACGCACTTCGTACCATTATAGGATTTTAGTATACTGTAATTATGTACAAGTAAGAACACTTATCAAGATGTATGTAACATGCCGCTGAGAATAATAGTCTGTCTGACTGGTCTTGGTATATATAAACTTTGTTGCACTTAATCCATACAAGTGCGACTGGAAAATATCCATACTAACTTTACTAGTTTGAAAAGTCTAAACTTGAATTTTTTCTAGTAGGTTGATACCTTTTATGTATTTATTATAATATTTTCCTTTGATGTATTATACTTTTTTAGATTCAGTATAGTTCATGCATACGTGTATTGGTCCTGTAAAGCCTCTCTTAATGGCCACAGCTGCCAGATTTATGGCGCAGATAATTGCGGATATTATTATTATTATTTGCTACTCGTGGTCTATATTGACATTTGTTCAAATCACCATCACCTCAGCATCAGTTGAGTGCCCTGAGCACAGCTGATTTTCTCATTGCTGGCCATGTTACCTGTTGTCAGATAATAACAAAACAGCAACACCTCGACTCTGACTAGGACGATCGCAAAGTCGGGTGAGTTGTTCAGTTGTGTACAAAACATATATATTTGAACGTGCGCGCGCGTGTGTATGTATGTGCGCGCGCGTGTGTATGTGTGGTGTGTGTGGTGTGTGTGGTGTGTGTGGTGTGTGTGGTGTGTGTGGTGTGTGTGGTGTGTGTGGTGTGTGTGGTGTGTGTGGTGTGTGTGGTGTGTGTGGTGTGTGTGGTGTTTGTGGTGTGTGTGGTGTGTGTGGTGTGTGTGGGGTGTGTGTGTGGTGTGTGTGTGGTGTGTGTGTGGTGTGTGTGTGGTGTGTGTGTGGTGTGTGTGTGGTGTGTGTGTGGTGTGTGTGGTGTGTTTGGTGTGTGTGGTGTGTGTGGTGTGTGTGGTGTGTGTGGTGTGTGTGGTGTGTGTGGTGTGTGTGGTGTGTGTGGTGTGTGTGGTGTGTGTGGTGTGCTGTGTGCGGTGTGCGGTGTGCGGTGTGCGGTGTGCGGTGTGCGGTGTGCGGTGCGTGGTGCGTGGTGTGTGGTGTATGGTGTAACCTAAATGTTTGCCTGACTCAGTAGTTAGCCATATGGTGTGTATGTAAGTGTTTATTTATTTTATTGTGTGTGCCATACACGAGGCCAAATGACTACTCATTTACATTTACATGTACAAGGCTTTCCATTAATATGTATTTATATATACTATTACAGGTATGGATCACTGGCATTGTACAAATAAAGTAACTTAACTATAGAATTACTGTTCAGATGTTCTCCGCTACGATATCCTGTGCCTCGTCTCTCGGACAAAATCGTGTGATTGTGTGTGTGTGTGTGTGTGTGTGTGTGTGTGTGCGTGCGTTCGTGCGTGTATAATGAAACTCATTAAACAAGAACAATTCGCAATTTCTAAAAAGCAATACACATCAGTGAATGCAATAAGGACACTTACCAAGATTTATATAATATGCCACTGAGAATACTACATAGAGTATGTTTGTCTGGCCTTTGTTAACATCGACCTTGTTGCAAGTAATATATATAAGTGTAACTGACATAAATCCATACTGACCTTAGTAGGATAAACAGTTTAAACTTGAAGTGTATCTTGTATTTTAATGTTTATATATTTTAATTTATTTATTATCATATTTGGCTTTAATATAATACACATTTATTTTATGTATGTTTTAATGGTGCAACGGCCATAGGTGATAGGTGTCTGACGCAAATAGTTGCGGTTATTATTTTTGTTATTTGTTTTGCTTGGTCTAAATCGTCCATTCATTTGGTTCATATCACCATCACTTAAGCATCAATTGAGTGCACTGAGCACAGTTGATTTTCTCATTGCTGGCCATGTTAACCTGTTGTCAGATTATAAGAAAACAATATAACAAGCCAGTCACTGCTGGTGACCTCTAATGTTTACTGAAGTTAGTGACAATGTATTCGACCTAACTCAAACAACTGAACACTTTTTCATTCGGACGCCAGCGCCAGTTGCCTAATGATGGAAACATACACTCAAAACCTGTGAAACGACACTGTGCGACTGTACGGTGTATGCATTACCTGATGTAAATTTGGACATACCGAAGATATAATTTACATGGATTATTGTTCAGGGAAATGAAATCTGGTTCTGTGAACAGAATGACATTGTTTCAAATCGCCTACAGTTCCGTGATAAATCCCTGTAATGTGTTCACAGCTGTCATAGGACTTTCACATGTTTGCTTTTGGTCAAAAGCAACTGTTTAGGTATTGTTTTGTCTGTGGGAGTCAATTTACGAGAACATCGCGTGTTTTAATTAAGCATCAGCTGCTCTATCGATATTTGTGCTGAATTTTAGCTGGTCAGATTTCCTTCAAATAAATGTATGTACCTTTGATACATATCAATAATATTTGATCGATACCAAATTAATAGTAGGAACATTTATTTTATCTTGTGCAATTTCAAGAATCTTCTATCTCAACATTTACCAAAGCTTGTATTAATAAACCAGTATAAAAGATAATTAATTATTACTGTGAAAATACGAAAGTGTGGTATTAGTAGGGATTATTTTATATTCTTGCCGTCACGGAAACCTGGGTTACACTAACTGATATTGCTGCATAGTTCTTATACCATCAACCGGGCTTAGTTGGCAGGCGTGAGGGAGTTAGTTTTCTTTTGTCTGATCGTTTTAAATTAATGTACTTCTGACCTACTTTTCGTTCGTAGAGTCAACACTAATGTTGGAACTAGGGCGTTTTTTGTTGCTGCACCAACTCTTTGGCATATGTTCCCTGTTAGTGTTAGATCAGTTGAAAATATTACAAAATTTAAACTTAACTTTACAACCTTGCTTATCCACCGTAGCTCCCTAGCGCCTTGACCCATCTGTTGACAAATGGAATACTGCTCTTATATATATATATATATATATATATTATAACTATACATATGAATGAATGAATGAATGAACGTTTATTCAACAACAACAACAACAACAACATAATACATGCACAGTATGGTTTGTTGCTGCTGCTGCTGCTGAAAGGACATAGCTGAAGTCATAGACTTATGTGTTGCTATGCCCTACTCGAACTAAAAAAAACTGAATAAATACAACAGGAATTATAAATAAATCACAAAATAATATACACAACTCATATATAAACTGTTTACTATAGTGCTTGTGTTACTATTACATAGGTTTAACCAAACGTCACCTTCAATTAACAATACACAAATATGTAGAAAGTAACGACAACTTGATTGCTTTTTTAAATTTTGTTAAACTTGGAAGCTGAGTCAATTTATTTGGTAAATTGTTGCACGTTTTTATACCCCTGACGGTGAGTGACAGCAGTCTGAGGGAGGTGTTTGTCTTTTTAACATAGAACAGTTTGCTTTGTCTGGTATCATGTATGTGTATAGCTGCGGTTGGTTCAAATAATGCTTGAACACGACCATTTAAAGAATGGTTGTTTGCTTTATAAAGTATGATCATAGTCTTATATTTAACTAAATCATGAAATTTAAGCATGTTTGAGAGATGGAAAAATACAGATGTATGATCATGATAATTAAGGTTATAAATAATCCGTATAGCTTTTTTCTGTAACATAAATAGTTTTCTGAGTCTAGATTGATAAGTATTTCCCCAGATCTCACAGCAATATGACATATGTGGTTCAACAAGTGAATTATATAATGTGTGTAACGCTTGACAATCAAGAACATGCCTAGTTTTATACAAAACTGCTATGCTTTTTGATACTTTTGATTCAACCATTTTATGTGTTCTCTCCATGTTACGTTTTCGTCAATGGTTACTCCAAGGAATTTAGTATATGATACCTGCTCAATGTTTTTCCCATTCAAAACTATATTCACATCTGTTCTAGGTTGCTTTTTATTGTTAAACATTATAAAATGTGTTTTGTTCACATTAAGCGATAATTTGTTCGCTCGAAACCACAGGTCTAGTTTTTTTAGTTCGTTGTTAATAACAGTGCTTACTTCATCTGTGTTACTAGCGGAATAAAAAAATTTTGTATCATCAGCAAACAAAATAATATCAAGCAATTTTGAGACTTCACACATGTCATTTATGTACAGAATAAATAATAACGGGCTAAGGATTGAACCTTGCGGGACTCCACACTTGATTTCCTTTTGTTCTGAGTTACTGTTGTTATAGCATACACATTGTCTACGGTTGGTTAAGTAGCTTTTTATCCAGTCCAGAGCCAGACCCCTTATTCCGTAGCATTGCAATTTACTTAGCAGTATGTTGTGGTCAACAGTGTCAAAGGTTTTTTTAGGTCGATAAAGACCCCAATCGTGCTTTGGCATTGATCCATTGCGGAAGTAATCTTTTCGACAAACTCTTTTAAAGCTAGTGAAGTTGAGTGATTACTTCTGAAGCCATACTGCCCATCTGTCAATATGTGCTGTGTTTCAATGAAGGACCTTTGCCTTTTGTTGAATATTTTTTCAAGTATTTTTGAAAATTGTGATAAGAGAGATATAGGTCTATAATTATAAAATTGAAAACGATCTCCTGACTTAAATATAGGAATTACTTTTGCTAATTTCATATAATTTGGAAATGATCCGCTGATCAAAGATCTGTTAAAATGTGGGTTAGCGGTTGTACAATTTGCTTTATTACATGCTTAACTGTTTTCATGCTGATTTCATCGTGTCCGTATGAAGTTTTACTTTTGCACCCAGACACAATTTCGAGTACTTCTTGCTCAGTAAAGGGGGACATATACATTGATTGTGATACAGTACGTTTTACAAAGTTGGTTGGCTTTGTTCCCGGGCAGGGTTCTATGAGGTTGGATAATTTAGTACCTATATCGACGAAGAAATTGTTAAAATGATTAGCTATTTCTTTATTTTCTAATACTACTAGGTTTTCACCAACATGAAACTTGTTCAAATATGTGGTATCAGATTTTTGTTGACCTATTATGCTGTTAAGAGTTTTCCAAGTTGCTCTTATATTAGTCTTACAATCTTCCAGTTTTTTTCTGTAATATTTTTTCTTTTCTAGACGTAATAATTGTGTAAATTACTTATTTTTGTAATTTTTGTAGCGGATTTCTGTGAATTCTGTTCTCTTCTTTAGAAACGCTAAGTACATGTTATTCTTCTTTATGCAAGCGTTTTTTGCCCTCTTGGTAACCAAGGTTTATCATTCTTTTTTGTCTCCCCTGAATACGTTTTAATTTTTACAGGACAGGCATCGTTATAAGTATTACTTAGTATTTGCATAAAGCGCGAGAATGCTAAATCAGGGTTTTACTCGTTCATTACACTGTCCCAGTTTGCATAATTTAAATCGTGCTTAAATTTGTTTAATGAGTCCTCATCTAACGTTCTGTTATATTTATATGTTGGATCATCGTTAATAACCGCATAAGTGCTGTTGTCACACAGGACGAAAATTGGCATATGGTCTGTAGCATCGCTTAAAACAATGCCGCACATTTTGTTTCTACACAGTTCAGAACAGAAAATGTTATCTATTATACTAGCAGTCGTGCTTGTTATTCGTGTGGGCCTGGTGATCAAGGGATATAATCCAGAGCTGAACATATATATATATAATATATATATATATATATATATATATATAACTATACATATAATATATATATATATACATATACATATATAATTACACACACACACACACTCACACACACACACACACACACACACACACACACACACACACACACACACACACACACACACACACACACACACACACACACACACACACACACACACACACACACACACACACACACACACACACACACACACACACACACACACACACACACACACACACACAAACACACACACAAACACACACACATATATATGTGTAGTTGGTTTAAAGCAAAATGTTACTTTTTAGGCACACTTACGACAATTGGCTTGCTCTTGTCATAACTCGTTCAACATGTAACATTAAGAAAAGTTCTGTTTCTGATAAGTTTTCTAATCACCACTTTAAACTGAGTGCGTTCAAAGTAAACTACCGGGTATATTCGGGTATTTATTGTTGTAATCAGTTTCAATATTGCTACGGTCACGACAGATGTTAGATATTGTGACGCAGCTCATTTGTTACTTCGGTTGGGGTCACCGCTCTGTGACAATATTCAAGACATCTCTCTCTATATATATAATGTATAGTTCACTGATATTGTAAAGCTAGGATTCCATATGTACGGATACGGCATGCGGCAAAACAATTAATATAGTGCCCGGTGGAAATTAACATAAGAGTTCCAAACATGCATAGGCGGATGAGTTTGGTCGTGCGAATGCGGCTGCGGCAAATTGAATCGCTCCGCGTAGCGATTCGAATCGTATCCGCACACGAATCGGATAGGAAATTCACAGTAGTGACGTCACTACAGAGGTATTCCCCATTCCGCTTGCGTTTCCGTACGCGTTTCCGAATACATGGAATCGTAGCATAATGCGGGACTGGATCGCCTGGTGTCTACAGTGGGTTCGGCGCGTCTAGGTAAGGCCAATAGACAATCACGTTAGTGTGGATGTGGATACGTGAAAATCAATGTCACTGAATGAAAACGCGGACAGGTATTGCTTAATCATATTATTGTTCTCTGGAGAAATTTGTAGAAAATGTTGCCAGACGTTCTTTCATTGTACAAGCTACGGCAAAAGATGGAATCGTAAATCCGGATGTGTACGTCATACAATCGTCATAGTGACATTGTACAGGATACGTGCATGTTGCTGACGGTTTACTGAAGTACAGTCGTATTTCGAGTCACATGGAATGACGTCACCACAGCATCGGGCAATGTCGCGATTCAAACTGGTTTGCTTTGACCAGAAATGTCGAAAGGAGTAGTTTGTGACAATGACGTTTTTACGTATTCATTGACACAGTTTAGAAGTATACACAATCGTGTCTGCACACTAAACAATTGATGCTAAAAAGCGATTTGCTTGAGTAGACGTGCAATATTGAGTGATATACTGATTGTCATTTGAAAGAGACAAAACCTGAAATTGTTTCAGGATCCGTCGATGGAATAACTGTTAGTGTTATATCTCCATAACGTCTCCCTAAAAAGTTAATTGCTGCCTCACGGCTTAGCGTCATAATTGTGTGATACTATTACATTTCTGTACTGTTCAGTGTAGCATGAGAAATCAAAACCATATATTATGGCAAATGAGTGTTGGTACATTGCAATCGACACCACTACGTGAGACTGGTTGACTATACGTAGTCAACATGAATACACCAAACATCTAAGGCTGGGCTAATGATTATACTTTTCTACATACGATATTTAATAACAGTGTTGATTCCGCACAAATCAATAGAACAAAGAACGTAGAGTTGTCTTCTGTTGTCCTCTTGACCTTGTTTGTGGTAGGCCTGCTCAATAATTTGCTTGTAGTTGCGCAGTCCACTACCTGTCCGTAGTGGTAACCTATCCATAACGGACATATTTTCGGTCGGTTAATGCGGACCTAGAAATGTGTTTAGCGGGTATCGCTTGTATTTTTTACAATTGGGTACCTGTTGAATATCTAATAACGCATTTATATTAATTACATCGCTTTATTGACATATCTAGCTTGACAGGGAACACATGGTGAAACATAATTAACAACATATTTTGATTTACAATTTTGCTTCTTTTCTGACTTAACCATAACACAATTAAAATAGCATGTTCTTAGCAGTCCAACTAGCATACATAGAATAGCTGGTTGACATATAATTTGGTTTAACGGTAAGTGATTGGTGTACTAGAAAACCACAACAATAACATTTAAAAATAAGTCTTGGCAACTAGTACAAAAACGTATGCGTTTCGCCTGGCATCGGCTTTCGCATTGATCCATTTCTTGCTTTCGCGTGGTGTCGCATTTTATGACTATCGGGCTGAAATTGTGCATGTGATCTAGCGGGCCAATTAAGATGGTTCATAGATATTTTGTGTTTTTTCTTTCAAGTAGGTCAGCAATATTGATATTTACATAAAAGGGATACTCCAGTGTACACAGGTTACACCAAAATAAAAGTAAAATACGGTGCACATCGTATCACGTGACAATCAACATTTTAATGCGTTCTTCTGTCTAGCCGATACACTGATATTTTTCTATACTCTCTAATTAAGTAAACTATGTGGCGCAGAATCAGTTGCGGCCATTCCAGTAAGAGCTGAAGAGACGATCACCAGATTCGGCTAACCCAGGGAAGCGTCTCCGATTGGCCAGTGACAGCCAATATCAAGATCGTTGACTTTGTGATGGAGTCGACGTCGAAACGGAAAGTTGGCGACTCGATAGTTTGCAATGGTGTTCTGTGCAAACTGCATTAGATACATGAGAACCTCTGCTGCAAAGAGTTGGTGACAGGAGGACTTGCCGGTTTTTTTTGTGGACGGCACTGATCGCCAGAAACGACTTGAGGAGAGGTGACCCCCAAGTGCCCATATCGAACGAGTAAGTATCATACGTAGAATGTTCTCTAAAGAGGTGTGTTTTGAGAAATGTATCTTTAGTATACTTTTTTTATTTGTATGTTTAACAATGTGATATTGCGACATTGTTTCCTTAAACCTAAACAGTTCTACTGCAAACACAGAATTATGATATGTCAATCGTGTTTATTAACAACTGTAGCTGCAAGTTCAAAATCAACTTTCACAGATGCAGTCCAAAATAAATGACAAATGACACAATACCAAAGGGGCACTGAATTGGATGCACGGTCAGGGCTACACAGTATTGCATGCATAGTTTTCTAATACTCATCCACGGCTTCAACAATTGCTAATAAAGATCAATTATAATTATAGTGACACTTTGGCATTAATTAATAATTATGTAAAATGTTATTCACGAAGTTACATCCTGACACTTATTTTTCAGGACGTACATACCTCAGGCGTATCGCCAGTTCACCCACTGGACACGTGAAAGACTGGGGAGACATGTCAGAAGGGTTATCCCTTCATGCCTGTTACACACGATCCGGAATCCGTTTCCTGAACTTCCAGGACAATATAGATGCGAATATGTTATGTAAATGTTTTAAGTTTTGGCAGGCAGAAGGTATTTTTCCAAATCTGTTTTTATGCTATAATAACGTATTCTACCTTGGGCTACCTTATGACTTCTGGTACCCTAGTGCATTTTGTTGTTAAAACATCTAAGTATTACTCATTTTGGGTACGTACAGTCACACGTAAAAATCACTGACATTTGTAAAACAATTCTAACCAGCCACTTTTATACAAATATGTTGTGACAATGCATTAGCCTTTGTAAAGCCAGCATCAATATAGCAAATAATTGTTTAAATAAATGCTGTGTCAGACCCAATACACTGATAATGTCTTGTCTGTAGTGAGCATTTCATGGAAAATTGTTTTGTCTCTGACATGCAAGCCGATATGGGATTCAAGAAAGTAAGGAGAAGGTTTACAGAATGTATTTTCCAACTTTGCATTCTTGACATAATATGTTTTACCTTGTGTTTCCTTAGGACGCTTTGTACCCTGATGCAATTTTGTCAAAACCGGGTTTTGCTAATTTTGGGTACATTAACATAATAATCTTAGGTAAAAGTCTTTGAAATTTGACCAATGACATCTACAAACAAATTATAATTAAACTGCCATTTGATACAACGCATTGTCCTTTGTAAGGTCAACACTAGCATGTTAGCATCATTACAGTCAGATGTATAATTTGTGAGTACATGCTAACAGCGTGGAATGAACTAGTTGTCAACATGCTACAGAGACACAGCAGTTGTTGATAAATGTCTGTCAAATCTTGATCGGTACTTTGCCGCTGCATCGTCCTTTTTGGGTTTCATCTTACGCAAACTGCCAAGATTAGCAGAAATATCTAGAACCTCCAGTTCCACACCAGATTCTCCCTGAGTAACAATAACGTCTAGTCTGTGCTCGACCAGCTTCTTCATAATGTCTAGTCTGCGCTCGACAAGCTTCTTCATAATGTCTAGTCTTCGCTCGACCAACTTCTTCAAAACGTCTAGTCTGCGCTAGACCAGCTTCTTCATAACGTCTAGTCTTCACTCGACCAACTACTTCAAAACGTCTAGTCTGCGCTAGACCAACTTCTTCATAACGTCTAGTCTTCGCTCGACCAACTTCTTCAAAACGTCTAGTCTGCGCTGGACCAGCTTCTTCATAACGTCTAGTCTGCGCTGGATCAGCTTCTTCATAACGTCTAGTCTGCGCTGGACCAGCTTCTTCATAACGTCTAGTCTGCGCTAGACCAGCTTCTTCATAACGTCTAGTCTGCACTGGACCAGCTTCTTCATAACGTCTAGTCTGCGCTGGACCAGCTTCTTCATAACGTGTAGTCTGCGCTGGACCAGCTTCTTCAAAACGTCTAGTCTGCGCTGGACCAGCTTCTTCATAACGTCTAGTCTGCGCTGGACCAGCTTCTTCATAACGTGTAGTCTGCGCTGGGCCAGCTTCTTCATAACGTCTAGTCTGCGCTGGACCAGCTTCTTCATAACGTCTAGTCTGCGCTGGACCAGCTTCTTCATAACGTTTAGTCTGCGCTGGACCAGCTTCTTCATAACGTCTAGTCTGCGCTGGACCAGATTCTTCATAACGTCTAGTCTACGCTGGACCAGCTTCTTCATAACGTCTAGTCTGCGCTGGACAAACTTCTTCATAACGTCTAGTCTGCGCTCGACCAGCTTCTTCATAACGTCTAGTCTGCGCTGGACCAGCTTCTTCATAACGTCTAGTCTGCGCTGGACCAACTTCTTCATAACGTGTAGTCTGCGGTGGGCCAGCTTCTTCATAACGTCTAGTCTGCGCTGGACCAGCTTCTTCATAACGTCTAGTCTGCGCTGGACCAGCTTCTTCATAACGTCTAGTCTGCGCTGGACCAACTTCTTCATAACGTCTAGTCTGCGCTCGACCAGCTTCTTCATAACGTCTAGTCTGCGCTCGACCAGCTTCTTCATAACGTCTAGTCTGCGCTGGACCAACTTCTTCATAACGTGTAGTCTGCGCTGGACCAACTTCTTCATAATGTCTAGTCTGCGCTGGACCAGCTTCTTCATAACGTGTAGTCTGCGCTAGACCAACTTCTTCATAACGTCTAGTCTGCGCTGGACCAGCTTCTTCATAACGTGTAGTCTGCGCTGGACCAACTTCTTCATAACGTCTAGTGTGCGCTGGACCAGCTTCTTCATAACGTCTAGTCTTCGCTCGACCAACTACTTCAAAACGTCTAGTCTGCGCTAGACCAACTTCTTCATAACGTCTAGTCTTCGCTCGACCAACTTCTTCAAAACGTCTAGTCTGCGCTGGACCAGCTTCTTCATAACGTCTAGTCTGCGCTGGACCAGCTTCTTCATAATGTCTAGTCTGCGCTCAACAAGCTTCTTCATAATGTCTAGTCTTCGCTCGACCAACTTCTTCAAAACGTCTAGTCTGCGCTAGACCAGCTTCTTCATAACGTCTAGTCTTCGCTCGACCAACTACTTCAAAACGTCTAGTCTGCGCTATACCAACTTCTTCATAACGTCTAGTCTTCGCTCGACCAACTTCTTCAAAACGTCTAGTCTGCGCTGAACCAGCTTCTTCATAACGTCTAGTCTGCGCTGGACCAGCTTCTTCATAACGTCTAGTCTGCGCTGGACCAGCTTCTTCATAACGTCTAGTCTGCGCTAGACCAGCTTCTTCATAACGTCTAGTCTGCGCTGGACCAGCTTCTTCATAACGTCTAGTCTGCGCTGGACCAGCTTCTTCATAACGTCTTATCTGCGCTGGACCAGCTTCTTCATAACGTCTAGTCTGCGCTGGACCAGCTTCTTCATAACGTCTAGTCTGCGCTGGACCAGCTTCTTCATAACGTGTAGTCTGCGCTGGACCAGCTTCTTCAAAACGTCTAGTCTGCGCTGGACCAGCTTCTTCATAACGTCTAGTCTGCGCTGGACCAGCTTCTTCATAACGTGTAGTCTGCGCTGGGCCAGCTTCTTCATAACGTCTAGTCTGCGCTGGACCAGCTTCTTCATAACGTCTAGTCTGCGCTGGACCAGCTTCTTCATAACGTTTAGTCTGCGCTGGACCAGCTTCTTCATAACGTCTAGTCTGCGCTGGACCAGATTCTTCATAACGTCTAGTCTACGCTGGACCAGCTTCTTCATAACGTCTAGTCTGCGCTGGACAAACTTCTTCATAACGTCTAGTCTGCGCTCGACCAGCTTCTTCATAACGTCTAGTCTGCGCTGGACCAGCTTCTTCATAACGTCTAGTCTGCGCTGGACCAACTTCTTCATAACGTGTAGTCTGCAGTGGGCCAGCTTCTTCATAACGTCTAGTCTGCGCTGGACCAGCTTCTTCATAACGTCTAGTCTGCGCTGGACCAGCTTCTTCATAACGTCTAGTCTGCGCTGGACCAACTTCTTCATAACGTCTAGTCTGCGCTCGACCAGCTTCTTCATAACGTCTAGTCTGCGCTCGACCAGCTTCTTCATAACGTCTAGTCTGCGCTGGACCAACTTCTTCATAACGTGTAGTCTGCGCTGGACCAACTTCTTCATAATGTCTAGTCTGCGCTGGACCAGCTTCTTCATAACGTGTAGTCTGCGCTAGACCAACTTCTTCATAACGTCTAGTCTGCGCTGGACCAGCTTCTTCATAACGTGTAGTCTGCGCTGGACCAACTTCTTCATAACGTCTAGTGTGCGCTGGACCAGCTTCTTCATAACGTCTAGTCTTCGCTCGACCAACTACTTCAAAACGTCTAGTCTGCGCTAGACCAACTTCTTCATAACGTCTAGTCTTCGCTCGACCAACTTCTTCAAAACGTCTAGTCTGCGCTGGACCAGCTTCTTCATAACGTCTAGTCTGCGCTGGACCAGCTTCTTCATAATGTCTAGTCTGCGCTCAACAAGCTTCTTCATAATGTCTAGTCTTCGCTCGACCAACTTCTTCAAAACGTCTAGTCTGCGCTAGACCAGCTTCTTCATAACGTCTAGTCTTCGCTCGACCAACTACTTCAAAACGTCTAGTCTGCGCTATACCAACTTCTTCATAACGTCTAGTCTTCGCTCGACCAACTTCTTCAAAACGTCTAGTCTGCGCTGAACCAGCTTCTTCATAACGTCTAGTCTGCGCTGGACCAGCTTCTTCATAACGTCTAGTCTGCGCTGGACCAGCTTCTTCATAACGTCTAGTCTGCGCTAGACCAGCTTCTTCATAACGTCTAGTCTGCGCTGGACCAGCTTCTTCATAACGTCTAGTCTGCGCTGGACCAGCTTCTTCATAACGTCTTATCTGCGCTGGACCAGCTTCTTCATAACGTCTAGTCTGCGCTGGACCAGCTTCTTCATAACGTCTAGTCTGCGCTGGACCAGCTTCTTCATAACGTCTAGTCTGCGCTGGACCAGCTTCTTCATAACGTCTAGTCTGCGCTGGACCAGCTTCTTCATAACGTCTAGTCTGCGCTAGACCAACTTCTTCATAACGTCTAGTCTTCGCTCGACCAACTTCTTCATAACGTCTAGTTTGCGCTGGACCAGCTTCTTCATAACGTGTAATCTGCGCTGGACCAGCTTCTTCATAACGTCTAGTCTGCGCTGGACCAGCTTCTTCATAACGTGTATTCTGCGCTGGACCAGCTTCTTCATAACGTCTAGTCTGCGCTGGACCAACTTCTTCATAACGTGTATTCTGCGCTGGACCAGCTTCTTCATAACGTCTAGTCTGCGCTGGACCAGCTTCTTCATAACGTGTAGTCTGCGCTGGACCAGCTTCTTCATAACGTCTAGTCTGCGCTGGACCAGCTTCTTCATAACGTCTAGTCTGCGCTGAACCAGCTTCTTCATAACGTGTAGTCTGCGCTGGACCAGCTTCTTCATCAGGACTTGTTGTAAGTTTGTGGAACATGTAGTTTCCCGCCAATCCATTCATGCCTTCGCTTCTGAAAGACGACAGTTTAGCTGTGTTCACCTGTAAGGAAGCATAAACATCATCTACTACGGCTAGTATGTTTATATGACTTTGGATTGAAATAGTCGAGGGCCATAGAACAAAGATTTACATCTACCATGCATGGCCTACAGAGGATATTTGGTGTCTTGGTAACACGTGTTGTTGGCTAGTGAACATGCTGCAAATCAAGCACATTTAATTGTTAGACATAAAGCAGTTTGCAGAACAACTCAACTTCAATATAACGTGAATTTGGTTGAACCGACGCATAATTTATTAATTAATAATTCAACAGAACATAATTTTATAAAAATCATGATATTTCGCCATGTTTCCATAGAAATTTTTTGCCCACGGTTGATGTTGAAACATATGACAGCGCTATTGTCCGTAAACTAATCCGTCGTGGCCGGGGTGGAATGTTCATTGATGAGTCTAACCGGTCAACGTGTATTGAATAATAGAGTACCACACATATAGAACTGAAACCACAAGTGTTATTTGAATTGTTTATAAAATATTGGTGTAGTATCACGTTGTTCATATGAATACAATAACTCAATTGTCAACTGTCAATCCCACAGACAACTTAATATTAACTGCATACGTCAGTCCGATAGGTAGTAGAAGTTAGTTACAAGAAGAACCGCTAGAGGATTGTGTTAAATGAAAATGTTACAAGGTTATAACAACGAAAATATATAATTATGTGATGTTACCTCGACGATGGACTAATCTAGCAAGAATTTACTACACCCACGCACTCCAATACGAACATTTACGTAACGATAGAATAAACTAGTCATAATTTATAACAGCCACGCTTTAAAGCAAGACAATTATACAAGTCCATCGTGTTTATACGATAACATTCTAAGAAGTTACCTCTGATGCATTAAACTAGCAAGAATTTACTACAAATACACTTCAATACGAAATTTTAAATTTGATCTAATGATACACTAATGAGGCAATAATTTTCGACACACACGCCCCAGAATATGAAAATGTTACAAGTCTACCGTATATAAACGATAAAATGCTAAGAAATTACCTCGGTGATGAAATAAGCTGGTAATAATTTACTACAGCCACGCACTAAAATATGAAAATGTTACTAGTCTACCGGATTGAAACGATAAAGTACCAAGAAATTTCCTTCATGATTAATTAAAGTAGCAATAACTTACTACACCCACGCACTTTAATATGAACATTTATTTGATGATACACTTAACTGGCAATAATTTACGACACACACGCACTAAAATATGAAAATGTTACAATTGTACCGTATTGAAACGATAACATGCTATGAAATTACCTCGATGATGAACCAAACTGTCAAAAATTTACACTACAATACGAAAATGTACCCAATAATAGACAAAACTGGCAATAATTTACGGCAGCCACGCATTAATATAGTAAAATGTCCTTTTTGATACACTAAGCTGACAATAGTTTACGACAGTAGCGCGTTAATGCAAGAACATTATACAAGTCCATCGTGTTTATATGCTAAAATTCTAAGACGTTACCTCTGTGATGCACTAAACTAGTAAGAATTTACTACACCCATGCACTTCAATACGAACATTGACCTAATGACAGACTAACCTGACAATAATTTACTGCAGCCACGCAATAAATATGATATTGTTACAAGTCTACCGTATTGAAACGATAAAATACTAAGAAATGTATTTCTTGGTGCGCTAAGGTAGCAATAATTTACTACACCACGCAGTTTAATACGAACATTTACTTTATGATACACTAAACTGGTAATAATTTACGACACACACACAATACAATATGAAAATTTTGCAAGTCTACCGTATTGAATTGATAAAATGCTAAGAAATTACCTTGCTGATGAAATAAAGTGGCAATAGTTTACGATACCCACGCACTTTAATACGAAAAAGTTACTTGAAAATACACTAAACTGGCAATAATTTACGGCACACACACACACACATTAAAAATATGAAGATGACACAGATGCAAGGAAGCCTAGTTACAATGTAATACATTTTATGTCACATCAAAAAGAAGCGCCGAAGTATGAATACAATGTAATACATTTGACCGGGCCCGGACAAGTTCGGACTTATTTATTACAAAAAAAAAGAAAATAACCTACATTCGAATTTTTTTTCATATTGTCCAGGAACCAGTTCACGTATGCTACTAATAACAGACATAGTTACGCAAACATTGACAAACACCTCTTTGTTAAGACACAAGTAGGGTTTTGGAGTTTGGATTTTAAGGTTTTGTGTTATAACAACTACTGTCGCTATGATAAAATATATACCGGTCACCATAATTCTGAATTATGTTCAACATATCTGAAAATTACGCTACATGTGGTAAAATATACACTGTGCATAGGACCTCGGGCGTCTGGCAGTCTCACTAAATGTTCAATATATGCTGGTCGCCGTAATTCTGATTCAAGTATATCTGAAAATTACGCTACATGTGGTAAAATATACACTGTGAATAGGACACAGGGTCTCTGGCTGTTTCAGTAAATGTTCCAGAATGTTGTACTAATGTAAAAAATGATGGACTACATGCCTGGTCGTGGTCTTGCCTCTCTGTAAATGGTATGTATTCTAGTTGAAACCAGTTTCGAGGCACGCAGTACTATTAATAGCACTTACGTGTACTTCAAGGGGCACAGAAGGGCCGTCGGACAAGAAGTAAGGTCAACGTATAACGGATGTTGTATGATCGGAACATCGTGACGGAAGTAGGGTTAGTTGGACTGAAAATAGGACGAAAAAAAAAGTATGATCAGGGCATCGTGAAACTGTACGGTAAGCGGGAGTAGGGTGAGGGGAAGGTCGTAGACCTGTATGGTAACCGGAAGTAGGGTGATGGGAAGGTAGTAGGCCTGTATCAGCGTATGGTAACCGGAAGTAGGCTTTAAAAACATCGTACAACTTACGGTATGCGGAAGTAAACTTAAAACTACATCGTGAAACTGTAATGTAACCAAACGCACCAGGTCGTAGGCATGTATGATAACCGGAAGTAGGCTTAAAACCTAAAATGGTAGCCATAATTCTGAATTATGTTCAAACAAATATGAAAATTACGCTACATGTAGTAACATAAACACTGTGAATGGGACCTCGGGTCTCTGGCTGTCTCACTAAATGTTCCAGAATGTTGTACTAATATAAAATGATGGACTATATGCGTTTTTGTAGACTTGTCTCCCTGTAGCTGGTATGTATTCTAGTTGAAACCGGTTTCGAGGCATGCGGTATTATTAACAGCACTTACATCACATGAAGAAAACGTACGGCGACGTAGTTACAATGTAACATATTGTACGTCGAGGACAATTTCAGACTTGCATACCTCCATCGATCAAATTTGCTCTGATCGATTCAGTTACCTAACGAAAGGGACATACTATAAAAAATACAGGGCGCTGGGTGTAAGGAAGAGAGCTCCTTTGTACTTGGATGTTACACCGATAACATATGTGGAGCAAGGAAGAGAGGGAGCAAGGAAGAGAGCTCCTTTGTACTTGCAGCCTGCAACTATCCGATCATACTCTGAAACGATTTCAACCGATGTTAAAAGATATGGTGCAAAGAAGAGAGCTCCTTTACTTTGGCACCTTCCAACGACCCAGTTTTATTCACTACCTATTCGCCAAGATTTGACAAAACACTTTTTAAATAGTCTAGTCTTCCTGTCAATCCATTCGTACCATCGCTTCTGGAAGACGACATTTGAGCGGTATTCACCTGTAAGGAAGCAGAAACATCATCAGGCATGTTTAATCATAGTTGAATTATTAACTTTGCCAAAAGGTAGGACTACTTTAAAGTGATTGACCAATTCTAAATTAAAGTGAAGTTTTTTAATTAATGGATATTTCACTTCCACATTAATAAAGAATAATGCAGGGCAAAAGAAGATCAGGATTGGGTGAAATGGATATTTGCGTTTCCCATACTAATCATCATCCACCATGTGTAATGCTTGATAGATAACACTAGAAAGACGGCTATTGTGGCCTTGCCCTAGTTGTGAGCAGACATTGGAGACGGATTGTGTAACTGGTATTACTGCGGGAGACGGCACAACCCATTAAATCAGTTTGAAAGTGTGAATTCCATAGTTTATGCTGACTGCCTAACAGGCGTGGTGTAAGTGGAGAACATTTAAAAAGTAATATTTATTGTCAAATTGCTTTGTTTGCACAATGTGCGGCGTCATACTTGTAACATGAGAACCCATAGAAGTCAGCATAAATCTTTGTACATATAAGTATAAAATCGGTAGTTATTTGGCGTCGTGTATAGCTAGAGGGTCGAGTCCAAGGAGATAAAAGGTGGGTTATACGGAACGCCAGTGAGACAGTTTGTTGAAAGGGGAAATGAAGCACAGCTGTTTTATGCCTTATAGTTCAGTATGTACTATATAAGTTTGCAATAGTGGAAACAGAAACTAACTGATGTATGAGATAAACTGTAAAACGGATTCTTTTCGATTTCCATATTGCCAAAATAGAGCACTGCGTAGCGCTTCCTTTTTTGGAGGAAAGTTCCAAGTGAATGGTCTGATTCGCGTCTAACTATCTAATGAAGAGTTTTTACTTTTTTAGATTTATTTCATTAATAGACAATTCTGGGTAAGAAGTAAAATGGAAGTTCTTATACAACGCATTATCCAGTCCACGGGTATATGGAAAGTTGTTTCCTAGCACTTATAGTATTAAATAGCGATTTAGTGAATTCCATTTTCTAATTTTATGTTGTGGTATGTATATTTTATGTTGTTATTTGTATATTTTTATGTGTTAGTATGCTCGGAGCTACACTGCGTCGCTTATTGAATAAACGGTGCCTGGCATTTCGCAACAAAAACCACGTGCCGCTGAATAGTAATGGTGCCGCCCAATGCCGATAATGACCAATTTTGAAAACAAAATGATCATGATGATGATGATGGTGATTTTGATGATGATAAAAAGTATGGCTATTATGGCGATGACGATTATAAAGTGATATGTGATGCTGGGGATGATGATGATTCCCATGAAAGCGAAGATGATGATGAAGATGCGGAAAGTGAAGATAATGATGACAATGATGTCGACGATGATGGCAATTTAGTTGAAAACGTATGTGAACACGGCGATGATGATAATGACGAATATTGATGAAGACGAAATTGATTATGATGATGATAAATGTGATTATGATGAATAGTATAATGAAGATGAAAAGAAAACTACAATCAACCAGCAATGTTAAATATATATGGAAACAACGCTACTCAATGTGTCGTCAAAATTGTTGGACCGATTTCGGCGGTTGAGGAAGCGAGAGAATCAGCAAGTCTTACCAGACGGTTGGATGTTAACGCATTGGCGCGATGCGATGGACCAGAAGCTGTAAGTGATACAAAGATTACCATCACCACGTCGCCGTCGATGTATAGCACTGTCGTTTTGGAACGACGCTATGTTGATGAATTGGTGCTACCACACCATCATTCCACCGCGTTGCGCCCTCGCGCCATCGTAACGCACCATCATCTCGCTGCAGATGTTGTTTAGAGAATTCGCATTATCTGTGTATTGTAATGGTGCAGATTTTGTTGCGAGAAATTACAATGTCTATGTAGTATATCTACGTCATATTAGTATCAGTACATTGATGGAATACACATGTAAGTGCACATGTAATCGAATACTCCATTGTGTCTGGCCGGTTGAGGAGAGCCTGCACTCTTGTCACGATCATTCACCGTCAAATGTGTCGGATCATTAACTGCTATTTCATAACTCATCAACTGTCTGCGTCGTTGTTGGTCTCCGATATCAGTTCGACTTTACGAGTAAAACTCAGACGGAAAGGAGCTCATTGTCTACGTTTTTCACAGCTGTCTCTGGTTTTATGTGATTATCGTAATCGGCTGCTCCGTCTTGTTCAAGCTCTTCGGCAGACACAACCATGCTGCGACTAGTTGTCGTTGTTTCCACCGTTGGCTACACGATACTCCTGTGCTGTCAATTAGCGTAAGTCCGTCATAATATTGTGTATGTTCTTGTGTGTGTTGGTCATTATGATTGTTCGCCTAGATATATTCGTACTTGTTTCACAGCTGACATATTTTACAGTAATACTATTCTTCTGTATGATACCTTTCTAATTTGTATAGTACTTAATCATAGATGTATCAAATATGTTAAATATTAAATGAGGAAGACTTTATTCGTGAACATTCGTGTCCGGGAAGATTAGGGTTGTACAACATTTTTTATTAATAAAATTCCCCACTTCTGCTAACATAATAACATGTATGCATACGATATTGCCTGAATGAATATTGCTTGCAACAATGTCACCGTTGTGCTTGCAGTTGCACCAATTTAGCCTACATCCAAAAGTCGAGTCAGATCGACATGAAGTCGGTTTACGGAGTACCTGTTTTCGTTTTAGATGGACGTTTCCTCTCCAAACATGCAACCACCAGCCGGGCCGTTGTACGTTGGTGCCAGGCATTGGTGAGTGTTGATTCACTGCGGCTAGCACTTCGTCTGACCGGTTTGGTCTAAGAGGTCGTTAAACTATTGCTTAAATTTCAAAGGATAACGGCTTTATCGGATCCATCACACGCGTATTTATATAGCGGTGGTGTTGACGTTACACAAGTCGTCTTGCTTTGAAACTCATTATGTGATCTCACGTGTGTAACACGCTGACGCCTCTCGTAAATATGTCCATCCCGCAATTGTCCTGGGGTTATTTTGTTAGTATTACTTTCTCCCATATTGTTTTTATTATTAGTAGTAGTAGCAGTAGTAATGATAGTAGTAATAGTAGTAGTTGTTGTATAAGTAGTAGTAGTAATAGTAGTAGTAGAAGTAGTAGTAGTAGTAGTAGTAGTAGTAGTAGTAGTAGTAGCAGTTGTAATAGTAGTAGTTGTTGTAGAAGTCGTAGTAGTAGTAGTAGTAGTAGTAATAGTAGTAGTAGTTGTAATAATAGTAGAAATTGTATTATATTATTATTATTAGTAGTAGTAATAGAATAGTAGTATTAGTAGTATTAGTAGTAGTAGTAGTAGTAGTAGTAGTAGTAGTAGTAGTAGTAGTAGTAGTAGTAGTAGTAGTAGTAGTAGTAGAATAGTAGTAATAGTAGTAGTAATAGTAGTAATAATCGTAGTAGTAGCAGTAGTATTAATAATGGTAGTAGTAGTAGTGTTATTATTATTAATAGTAGTAATAGTTGCAGTATTATTATTATTATTAGTAGTAGTAGTAGAAACAGGAGGAGGAGGAGGAGGAGGAGGAGGAGGAGGAATGGTAGTAGTAGTAGTAGTAGTTATTCTGCCGCGGGTACAAGAGAAATGAAAGGTTTCACCCAAGCACATGGCCAACAAGTGCGACGTAGAATAATTGGGAGTACTAGAGATAGGAAATAGTACGTTGCATTTGGGTAAATTAAATGTCGACTTGTATACAAACTTATTTATTATGAAGAGGAAGAGCGCTACTGTAAATATCGACATTAACTTGTATGTTTAATTGTGGTGTCTATTCTATTATTGTTTTGGCGGCGTTTGAGATGATGCTTGTCGTTATTTTTGTATACGCGTCGCACCAAATGTAATGCTACGTATTTATTTAATGTTACTCGATATATCCTTTATTATTCTGTGGTCGTGTCGTGTCTGCTAGATCACGGCTCTGAAGACATCCAAGTGCTACCAAATGGACTGGCCTTTGTCACATCAGTAAGTAGTGATGACCGCTTGTATTAGTTGTTATTGCTATTAATTACGTTATACTTGGTGACACCAATGATCATAATGATAATGATAACAAAAATGATAATATCCACAACTACAGAATATATTAAGTTGTTATATACTATATTTTCAATATACATCAGGCGAAGCGTTAAGACCTTGATATGTTGGTCACGATATTGACCATTCAACGCGTTTGTGGCCCATATCGGGTAACGTGACATCATCGATGTGTAAGTGTTATATGGGTATTTAAGCTGTCTCATCGTGACTCACGTAGGCACTCAGTCATCTTCATATGCACACACGTAAACACATAGACATGCACGTGCGCGCTTACGGAAACAAGTATACACGCACACCTGCACACCTGCACACACGACGTACGCAAACACGCTTACACGCCGTGAAGCAGACACTCAGACACGAACACACGCACACACGCAAAAAAACAAACACGTACACACGCACATAAGCACAAGCGCCCGGCGCCCACACGTGCATGTACAATGGTTTTGTACAGTGTTCAACTAAATAAATATATCTGCGAATTTGAAATTGCCAAATACTGTTGCAATATTGTGTTGCATGCAATCATCCATTACCTCGGGTTGTGGCTATCAGATATTTCCTAGGTTGACAATACTGCATGTCTCATTTCAAAAGCGATTTAAAATTAATCATATATAATTATATAATGCTTTCCCCGTTTTCTTAGTGCAGGTGGACAATGTGTTCACGGGGTTTTAACGCAGAGACAGCTCGCTTCTCTTCCACCGGTGATTTTAGTAAGTGGGGCGTAATGGCCCCACTTATAGGTTTAGGCTAAATCTTGATACAATGTAAGTCTTCAGCAGGTAGTTGGGATTATAGTTAGGTGAATGAATGGTGTGCTTGGTTAGTACGGTACGGTGCCTAAGGTCTACTGTGATTACAGTAGTAATGGTGTTGTATATATCTATAACAATACTGCTAATGTTGTATATGCCGAAATGTGGGCTCTGTCAACCTGAGGGACAGGAGACTAGTATGGGCTCAGTCACAGGCCTGGCCTTGGGATGTAGAGCCCACATTTCTCTCTCTAACTTAATCTCTTAATAAACGTCATTCATTTGGCCTTCTTTCATCACTATTCATGACTTGTGTTGGTGCTTGCATAAATAATTATATAATATATATATATATATATATACATATACATATTACATATAATATATATATATATATTATATTATATTATATATATATATATATATATATAATCGTCCTTGTTGTTGGTAGGGCCTAGATGCACACATTAGTAAACACTGTGGTTTTGTTCAAACAACATATTAATATTTACCTTTATGTTGGACAGGGATTGGATCCAAAAACGCCAGGCAATATATTCCTGTTTGACTTCAAGAAGCCCAGACGCGGAGTCCACGCACTCGACATTGTAGGAGACCTCGATAGAGTCACGTTCTCTCCTCACGGTCTCAACCTCTGGAAAGACACCGATAGCAGTAAGGTCTCTTCCAGGACATGATGTTTATAACAATTGTTTGTTGTCGAAAACCGCCATTGACACTGCCTTGTTTCAAAAGAACGTAGTCTGTTCCTAGTTGTTCATGTATTAATTGATATAATGTTCTCGAGACTATCCATACTAACTATGTAGAAGATATACTGCCCGCCAAATTGTGTTTAGTAAGTCGTAATAACGGTCGAAGTTTGAAGGCAAGACCACGGGTGGATGTTAACCTAATATTCAGCTAATTCTAACCCCTTCCGTCACACTGTTCAAGGCCCCTTTTGGTCGCGCTTTTCTGCACATTTTCTCCCCAGTATGTTGCCACACCTAGCGGTCGAGGTGACGTCACCGCAGGTAGCACCGCTAAGATTTAGCATGGCGCGCATCTATGCGAGTTGGTGTTTCAGGCCGTATCTAATATTGCATGGATTTTTTAAAAACTTATTGCCGTTTGAAGATTGCGAATACTGAAACTTGCAATGGGATTTTATATGTTTTGATATCACAGTAAAGATAATAATCGTATCTACAAATATGCCGCTGATGTACCCATTATTGATTTTTTTGGTTTTTGAGTTATTTCCGTTTGAACATCTCGAATGCTTAGAGGATATAATGAAAGGTACAGCATTCGCGATGTTCAAACAGCAATAACTCAACAAGTTAACACAATTTCTGAGTACATCCAACAACAAACTTGTAGTTAATAGTAGTTTATTTACTGTGATATCAATAAATATTAAATTCTGCGATTGCAATTTCATGTAAAGTCTGAAACAACAAGCGGCACCACAGCTCGTCGTGCTAAAGGATAGGGCGCGCTCAGCGGAATTGTCTTTGGTGACGTCAGCAATATCTGATGGGCTGGTAGCTTTGTGACACGCAAATTATCACGTTTGAACGGGCTTCGTGATAAGAGTTCGCAATGAACAGGTTTCACATTTGGCACATAACTTGACAAGAGTTCTAAGTTTACGTACACAAAGTTTGAAAGAAATTACAAATTTAATTTCACTTAGTCTTTAAGATAAGTTAGTTTTATAAAATATTTAGGCACATTTGTTTATGTGGACGTCTTAATTAAGTGGCTCACACATAATGCTTTACCACATTATGTCACTCAGCATGTGGGCGGATCAAAACATACATTATGTATTAATAGTTATGATTGATGACATTTTTTCAGACGTAGTATTCCTATTTGTTGTCAATCATAATGGAGGCAACAAAGAAACGGTGGAGAAGTTTCGTTTCGACGCGAGGAGAAGAACATTGTACCTTATGAAAACGTACCAGGATGACCGGACATTTATTCAGTCAGTGTTTGTAAACCACATTCTACATTATATATTTAATATAAATTGACACCACATTGGTTATTCGATATGACACCAACATATTAGATACGCTTATAAATGTGTCATAAAATGGTTAAAATCGTTTTAAGGTTACTGTTGAATTTCATGCTCCCAAATTCTCCTGGTCATTTCTGGATTAGGGGTAGGATTATAATGTTTATATCACTCTAATATCTGCCTGCAAGGAAAATTATCTTATGTATCTTATGCTCTCAAATAGTCGTGTTCGTTTCTGGATTAGGGGTAGGGGTAAACATACAATATTTATTTCACTCTGTCCTCTATCTAATATAACACAAACGATACATATAATAGATACGTAAAAGTTTCGTGAACAAACGATGGCTTATACCATTGAAATGAACAACTACAGTGAAACCTCACTATTAAGGTCACATTTGGGACTGGACAAACGTGACCTGAATAGCGAGGTGACTGTATTAGTGGAACTAATATCCTATATTTTACCGTATGATGTTCCACTATATATATATATATATATATATATATATATATATATATATACAGCCATTATTTTATATGGTCCGTCAGACTCAATGACCTCGTGGTGACGGGTGAAGACAGTTTCTACTTCACCAACTTCTTCAAATTCGATTTTGTAAAGGAGGTGACTCGTCGTCTTCGGCTTGGGACTGTTGGTTTCTACGACGGAACAAGGGGGCGTATTATGCTAAAGGGGCTTTGTATTCCGAACAGCATAAACATATCTCCAAATGGCAGGTAAGTGTAGTTTATTATGTTGAGTATGCGATCTCTTGATGCAGGCATAACGCTAGACAAAACCTGGATTAGGATGTCATTCGGGAACAAATACGTCCCGTAAACACATCCGGCGTAGGTATGTTTAATTATGCAGTTCTGAATGACAAAGAACACATGCTGCCGACTACCAAAGAACATGCTACTGACATTTCCAGAAACATGTCACATATTCCAATTGTATCAGTTAAGCCAGTCAAGACGTATTGTAGGAGGTGTATTAACAAATAATATATTGTTTTGAATGTGTAGTTTAATAAACCCATGATAATTGAAACAATACGGGACAGCGAATGATATTGCCAGAGGATAAAGGTTTGGGTTAATTTTGAAAAACATTTAAACGAGAGCATAGAAAGTAAAAGTTGTATTTTTGACTGGCGTTACGTTACAATCACTGTAGCAATTTTCCAATGTTAGTCGACCTATGGTATTCACATTCCAACTGAATGGAATCATTGACCCATCAAAGTAAACACGCCTGATTGTCGCCGGAAGATAACTAAGATGCCAGTAGCTGTGCTTCGACTGTTACAAGTGCATCATCCGATGTGTTACTTGTATGGTGAACATATAGCACAATGTTAGACATATCTAAGTAGACCTAAAACACATTCATATAAGTCGAGCCGTAATGCTCCACAACAATCCGTTTAAAACGTCACGACCACGGCGATTAAAGAGGACGTTATAAAAATGAACATGTTGAAGTATCCCTGGACATTTTGTGATTTCTGGCACAGATCTAGAGTGGTTTTGTTGATATTATTTTCTGAGACCGCCACCAAATCAGTAATATGTTTGGCTCACTAAGAAAGCTGCGATACTCCCCTCCACATACTGCCCTGTGTGGAGGACAGTAGCGCAGCGGTAAGAGCTTCGGACTCTCGACTGAGAGAACCCGGGTTCGAATCCGGCGGCAGTGTCGAACGTTGGGCAAGTTCGTTTACTCTATGTTACTTCAGTACACGCAGCTCTATGAATGAGTACCTGACTATAGACAGTGGTGGATATTTGTGTACGAGTAGTCTTCGCGCATTAATTGCAGCGTGGCTGAAGCTTCCCAGAAAAGTCGATATGGTGTTCGATTGAACAGGTCTACCAGAGACTAAAGCATAAAATGCTTTGAGCAGTCCTGTGGAGTGGATTTTGCGCTATATAAGAACTTACCTTTACAGTCACTATCTAGTACACAGAGTCTTCCAATCGGAGTTGCACAGGGATCATGTACTGCTTAGCTTAAGCTTTACGTTCCTTAGTTGGAACGCTAATGTACAACATCAGCTGACGATACATAGGTTTACATATTTGTTTCTCATACACATACACGTATATCTCTATCAAATAAAAAACGACTGCCTCATTGACGTTGTCTTGTGGATGGAAACAACAAATGAGAAGCTAAATCCAGATTTGTTTTAATGTAATTATTAATCACAAAACAACAACAACATGGTTGTGAACTATATTTCGAGTAAATTGCTTGGTAATGTTTTATTACCACTATCAACGCTATATCAATTGTTATTATTGCTTCGTTTTCATAATAACAATCTACCACGTAAGCAATGTGACTGAGAAGTACAATACTAGGTTTGATGCATAATGTGATTCGTGCCATATTGTAGATACCTGTACTTGACAGAGTTTGGTGACGAAACATTTCATATCTACGCCCGGAATCGGAACACGTTGCAATTGCTGCAGGTAAGGTAGCGTGCTTAATACGCCAGAAACATAGGGTTCGTTTTCTCAAAGTGTCCAATGTTGGCTTCGGAGACAAATGTAAAAAATATATTTAAGATAATGTCTGATAGTTCTAATTGCTCTATTCCTCTACGTATGTTTGCGAATATTAGTGAATATCCACCAGAGAAGGGGGATTTGCAGCAAAGACAACGTGTGGTTATCTTGTTTGCTATACTTTATAATGTGAAATATGAAATGTGCGAACTGAAAAGGCATTTTAACATTTCACAACATTACAGTTACTGCGGACGAAGCCAAAAGCAAACGGAAAGGAAGACACTGATTTTACGTTGATAATGCAAACATTATTTATTTATGTGTAACCAACCCTTATGTTTATTTTATGTTTAAACATAGTAACGCTGCTAACAAATGAACACATTATTATATAATTAGTTTACATAATCCATTCTGAGAAGAAATATTTTATTATTGATCTTTTCTCTAAAGTCACATCTTCAAAAAGTGATACCGAGATGGTATTGTACACATATTATATGTGTCAATATTGATATACATATAACGTTTATCAGTATTGGTGTAATTACTCAGTATCCTATGTAGCATGCATATTATACCCTTCTGATGGTATGGCTTCTAAAGAGGCATACATTATGGTATATGTGGAATCATCATCACCACTGGTCGGCCGGGGCCGGAGCATAGATGAGACCTTTAACGTGGATCGATCGTACATTAGATATGGGATGGAAGGTCGGCCCCGACAACATCAGTGTTTTCGATGATCAGCTTAGTGTATATTTTCATTTTTCCTCAGTTGTTTATTTCAATGAGTGGGTTTTCACAAGATGAATATTTACATTGGTTCTGTTGTGTTATGATAGCAGTGACCAGTTATTAGTTGTTGACGCCTCATGCGCACCGTTTTCGTGAGTTTCGTGTACAATCCATAACGTTATTGTTTGTTTAGGCTTTTACTCATGTGGATATTTAGGCACTTCGTTAAGATATACATTTCGTCGAGTTTTCAGTCCAATTCTTTTATGAAGGTCCAGTCATCAACTACATATAGCAATGTACTTTCGATAGTAGCATTGAAGATCGATTTGAGTTATCCTCATATTTTTGCCTTCCATACATGATCTAACTTGTTACATGCTTGCCAGAGTAGGGCAATTCGCTGGTTGGTGAACTACATTGTTTTCGCTGCGTATTCAGGAAGCTAGATACCAGAATACATTTACAACCTCAAATATGTCACCACTAGCCGTCTTTAGTAAGTTATATTCATATTTTACGTTGATAGTGATGGCCGTGGATTGATTCACATTGGTAGTCAGTCCAACAGTTGTTGCATTTTTTTCTGGATATTTTCTATTATGTCCGTGCAGACTTGATGACAATACTTACTATTTCTACTTATTCGTTCTCTGTTGGTAAAACGAAGATAATGAACACGAGACTCTTCTGTTAAATGTTTCATAACATAGTGTAATATTATAGTACATATTCACACACACGTGCACACACACGTACACACACACACACACGCGTGCGCGCGCGCACACACACACACACACACACACACACACACACACACACACACACACACACACACACACACACACACACACACACACACACACACACACACACACACACACACACACACACACACACACACACACAACACAAACACAAACACACACACATACACATACACACATATACACATACACACTCATACACTACTCACACACACATACACACAGAGGCACACGCACACATGCACACACAAACGCATACACACACACACACACACACGTGTGTAGACCTGTGTCCAATGTTTACAATAACTTTCTTTTTGTCAGGAACCTGTTATTATGTAAGCTGTTGTTTCCGTTGCCGCAACACTGGCTGACTGGAGTGTCGTTGTGGTTGGTCAAGGAAGTTCACACTTCCGCCGTTAGATGAACATTCCTCTGTTAAGGTTCCCATTACTCCTTTCAGACTACATTTCACTGCATGGTTGAGGACACAGGTAAAAAACGGTTTGAAGAGAACTAAGGCAATCACGTATACTTCATGACGCCGACGTATCGTCTTTGAATAGGCTGATGATTTTGACGAATTTACTAGGGCAGCCAAGCTTTGCCAGGATAATCCAGAGGGATCCCCGGTTGGTGGAATCAAAAGCCATGGTGTGGTCTATGAACACAGCGTACATGTTCCTGTTTTTTTTCAATGTATTTCTCTTGGATCCATGCTATTTACCGCTGCCCGGACTCAGCGTCTATGGTTTTAGTGTAAGAATTTACCTTCTCCTAGACCCACTGTTTGCCAACGATAATGCGTTGGGTGTGGACAGGTTTTGAAATAAAGTTCTTCTTCAGTGGGCTAACTATTTGTGGTTAGTTAATTTTCTTTGTGTGACATGTTGTACATCCGCACACTACGATACATTCATATTCAACTAATATAATCGAAGCATAAGGTAGTAAAATAAACTAATGGCAAGGCATTGTGGGCATGTACATTTGTTGATTTGTGTTTTTAGGTGGTCCCAATGTGCTCATTGGTCGACAACATCGACGTTGACTTGGTAACCGGAGATTTGTGGGTGGCATCGCACCCTGACCTCCCCTTGCTTCTGAAATATATTCAGCCACCTTACACTACAAAATCGCCATCGCAGGTAATTCAGGTCATATTTCCTGGCGCGGATGATAGTGTAGACATTGGTACGTTTCGTCATGAAAATGTTATGTTAGCGTGTGTTAACATAACTTTGTGCAATTTTCCGGATAAAGTATGTATATATGTATGTCTTCAAGTCCGTATGTCTGTATGTCTGTCTGTCAATCTCTCTCTCCCTCTCACTCTCTGTCTTTCCCTCTCTCTCTTTCCCTCTCTCTCTTTCCCTCTCTCTCTTTCTCTCTGTCTCTCCCTCTCTATCACTCCCCACTCTCTATCGTACTATATCCCCTTATTTCTATAACATATTGAAACTATTTACAATCCGATTATAATAACACCCTGTCGTTGGTGTAGGTGTTTCGGCTGACGATGTGTGACGGTGGCTCCAGGGTGTCAGACGGACGAATTTAATTTAAATTTACTTGCTTCCATCCACAAAAAGATGTCAGTGAAACAGTCATTCAAAGTTGGTGGAGATGCGTGCGCATCAGTTGGTGAAAGTTCCACCAAATGGAAGATGTTCTGGACAAAACAGTGAGCCAGATATATTAATGCTTAGGTGTCGGTCTGAACAAAATATGAACTAAACCACTGAAGAGCTGTGCCTGAAATCCCAAAATGTGTATGAAGGCGGTGTAAAAGATTGTCGTGTACTAGTGTATCAAAAGCAGCTGATAATTCTAGTAAGGGAAGAGCAGTAATTTTGCTATTATCGATATTGCACACAATGTCATTGTGCATTTTAATAAGAGCAGTCTAAATTGCATGAAATCGCTTATATGCAGATTGTAGATCATCTGTTAAGTGCTGTGAATAAATATGTTCATGTAGTCGATTTGCAAAACCTTTTCTAATACTTTCGACAGAAAACTAAGATTAGAGATAAGACAGTAATTCTTACGGTTATTTTGTACAGACTTCGTTTTTAATAAGAGAATTGACAAGAGCTTACTTGAATTTGTGTGGAACTACTCCATCCTGCATTGACAAATTTATAATATTTGTTGTAGGATAATCCAGCTAACCAATGCAACTTTTCAGTAGAACGATTATTCTAATGTAGAAGATGATGATGGTGAAGACACAACACCGAAGATGTTGATGTTGACGAAGATGGTGACGACGTTGATAAAGATGACGATGATGACGATGATAAAGTGGAAGACGAAGACCGTAATAATGATGATGGCCAAGGTGAAAATTATGATGAAGACGACGATGACCATGATCAGGAAGAAGACTATATGCTGTATGACAGGTATTTTTGCAAAAAAACAGGTTAAAAGGATCTAAATTACGTTGAGTCACGCGCTTTGAAGAGTAGCACTGCAAGTCTTCTTCCTTGGTAAATATTGCATCTTACCTGACCTACAGAGAACGTGCGGATACATCTGTAAAACAAGATTGCTACAAAGCAACTCAACACAATGGCTGAGTTGACTGGATGTTTAAAATGTCCCGAGGGTAGTTTTTAAATATTACTTCGAGCCAACGATGACGTATTGAGCCAGTTGCCTATAATTTAAAAACGCAGCTGAACGTACTGAAGCAGCCTTTTTACACTGAATATATACACAATTGCATGTGTGAATTATTTGTTTAGATGTTTTGAGACCCATCATAACTAGATAACACCTACACGTGGAACAACAAAACAAGGACAGCATTTGCCATCATTGCATTATTCTTGAACTGAAATTATTTTCCATGATCATTTAATGTCTGCTGGATGCTAATTTCTACTGGATGAGGCAGATCATAATACTAACATAACTCCATAGTGTAGCCACTACAGCTGTGAAAAACGTGGACAGTTAGCTCCTGTTCGTCTTAGTCTTACTCGTAAAGTCGAACTGGTAACGGACACCAACAGTGACGCAAACAATTAATTAGTTATGGAATAGCAGTTAAAGATCCGACACACTTGACGGCGTATGTTCGTAGCAACGGTGCATCAATGTACTGATACTAATATGTCATATCAAGTAGATATACAACATAGACACTGTAATTTATCGCACCAGTCCAGTACATAGACAATGCAAATTCTAGAAACAACACCTGCAGCGAGATGATAGTGCATTACGATGGCGCGATGGCGCAACGCGGTGGAATGATGACGTAGTCGCACCAATTCGTTAGCATAGCGTCGTTCCAAAACGACAGTGCGATACATCGACGGCGACGCGGTGGTGGTAATCTTTGCATCGCCTCAACCGCTGACAATTTTGACGACACAGTGAGTAGTGTTATTGCCATATATATATATATATATATATATATCATTATACTATTCATCATAATCACATTATTGATCGTCGTCATCATCATCTCTGTCTTCGTAAATATTCATCATTATCATCATCGCCGTTATCACATTCGTGCACAAGTAAATTGTTAGCACAGTCGTCATCATTGTGATCATTATCGTCATCTTCCGCATCGTTATCATCATCTTCGTTTTCATGGTCATCATCATCATTTTCCGCATCACATACCACTTTACAATCGTCATCGTCATAATAGTCATAATTTTCATCATCATAAAAATCACCATCATCATCATCATTATAATGTTGTTTCAATATTGATCATTATCGGCATTGCACGGCGCTATTACTATCCAGCGGCCATTGGTTTGTGTTGCGAATTGCCAAGAAGCTCTGCACACAGTAACTCAATAAGCGACGCAGCGTAACTCCGAGCATACAGCAACATAACATTATACATATAACAAAACAAATAGAAATTGGAATGCACTGAGTGGCTACTGGATATACTATAAGTGCTAGGAAACAACTTTCCATTTACCTGAGGACTGGATACTGCGCTATATAAGAACTTACATGTTTTACCTTATACCCAGAATTGTTTATTTATGAAATAAATCTAAAAAACTAGAAAATATCCATTAGAGACAGACAGGCGCGAATCAAATCACTCACTTGGAATTTTCATCGAAAAAAGGAAGCGACACGCAGTGATCTAATTTGCCGATTTAGACATCGAAGAGAATGCGGTTTTTGGTTTTTCTCACAATGGAGCTAGTTTCTTTTTCCACTAATGCATACATATATATTGCATATTGAACCATATGGCATAAAACAGTTGTGCTTCATTTCTCCTTAAACAAACTGTCTGACTGGTATAACCCCCGTTTTATGTACTTGGACTCGATCCTCTAGCTACACACGACGCCAAATAACTACCCATTTATACACATATATGTACATGCTGAATGATACACGCTCTCATGTTACATGTGTGACGCACGTACATTGTGCAAACAAAGCAACTTGACAATAAAACTTACATTTCAAATTATCTCCACTACAAAGTCCTACGCCACATCTGTTACGTAGTCAGCATAAACTACACAATTCACACTTTCAAACTGATTTAATGGTTTTTGCCGTCTCCCGCAGTAATACCAGTTACACCATTCGTCTCCAATGTCTGCTCATAACTAGGGTAGTCGTCTTTCTTTTGTTATCCATCAAATATTACACATGTTGGATGCATGATTAGTCTGGGAAAGGCAAACCAGCTAGACTATCCCAAAAGTGATTTGTTAGCGGGATAAAACTTATCATAATATATAATAATTTATTACAAAGTAATACAACAACCAATGTCATTTGGTCAGATATAATTTGTTGAATTACAGGAAACACGAATGAATGAATGAATGAATGTTTATTCAACAACAACAACAACACGGTACATGCACAGTATGATGTGCTTCTGCTGCTGCTGCTGCTGGAAAGATATATCTGAAGTCGTATACTTTTATGTTGCTATGCCCTTCTCAAATATAAAAACTTAATAAAAATAATAAGAATCATCAATAAATTACAAAATAATATTCACAACTCATGTATAAACTTGTTACCACAGTGTTTGTGTTACTAATACATGGGTTTAACTAAACATCATCTTCGATTAACAATTCACAAATATGTAGAAAGTAATGACTACTTGAATGCTTTTTTAATTGTGTTAAACTTGGAAGCTGAATCAATTTATTTACTAAATTGTTCCACGTTTGTATACCATTGACGGTAAGTGACAGCAGTCGGAGGGTGGTGTTTGTCTTTCTAGAACATAGAGCAGCTTGTTTTGTCTGGCATCATACATGTGTATAGCTCCGGTTGGTTCCATTAATGCTTGAACACGACCATTTAAAGAGTGTTGTTTGTTTTATAAAGTATAATCATAATCTTGTATCTAAATGATTCATGAAATGTAAGCGTGTTTAAGAGATTAAAAAATACCGATGTATGATCATGGTAATTAAGGTTATAAGTAATCCGTGTGGCATTTTTTGTAACATAGATAGTTTTGTGAGTCTAAATTGATAAGTATTTCCCCAGATCTCACAGCAGTATGACATATGTGGTTCAACAAGTGAGTTATGTAATGTGTGTAATTATTGACAATCAAGAACATGTAGTTTTCTTTTTTATAAAACTGCTAGGCTTGTTGATACTTTTGATTCAAAAATGTTTATGTGTTCTCGCCATGTTAAGTTTTCTTCAATGGTTAATCCAATGAATGTTGTATATGATACCTGCTCAATGTGTGTCCCATTCAAAACTGTATTCTCATCTGTTCTAGGTTGTTTTGTATTGTTAAACATTATAACATGTGTTTTGTTCACAATGAGCAATACTTTGTTCACTTGGAACCACAGGTCTACTTTTTTATCGTTCGTTGTTAATAACAGTGCTTACATCACCAGTGTTACTAGCAGAATAAAACACATTTAGTATCATCAGCAAACAGAATAATATGAAGCAGTTTTGAGACTTTACACATGTCATTTATGTACAGAATAAATTATAATGGGCCAAGGATTGAACCTTGCGGGACTCCACTGTTGATTTCCTTTTGTTCTGAATTACTGTTGTTATAGCGTATTTATTGTCTATGTTGGTTACCTTACCTTACCTATCCTATTCGGCCCTTGTGGCCCATAAGACTGTTGTGCGACTCCGCCATCTCGCCTTGTCAACGGCTACGTATCTGGCTTTGCTCCAAGTTGCCCAACCCAGTTGTTCTCGTTCTTTATCGAATTGTGGGTCTACACGTTGTTTTTGGCCGACCAACTTTTCTTGTTTCTTTGGCGCCTAGTCGTGCTGTCAGGCAGTGGTTGTGATTCTTCTTTCTCAGTACATGCCCGATCCAATTCCTCGTTCGCCTCTGTACTTCTTTGCTGATCCTCTCTTCTGTTGTTATGCTCTCAATGTCTTTGTTCGAATTTACTACTGACCATCTACTATTTGTAATCCTTCTGAGAGAGTTGAATTGGAAAATGCCAAGTTTTTTTTTGCATTTTCCATGTTTCACATTCATACAGTAACACTGATTTGCTCAGAGTATTGTATAATCTGAGTTTACTTTTTAGTGTGTACACATTTGAGCTCCATATCTGCTTAAGTTTCATAAATGATGTCCTTGCTTTTCGTAATATGTTGATAATATCGTTACCCTCTCCTCGTTGCTTCATTCAGTTGTTGGTCATCAATCTGTATTCTGTCGTTGCAGTTTTATTTTTATTGATTTTTACGCTGGTTTTTGATGCAAATGCATTAATCTTTGTTGTCTGTGCACATAAGCGCAATGTCATCTGCAAAATCCAAGTCTTCAAGTTCATACAGGGATAGTGGAGATTCATGTGTGTTGTTTTATTCAGTTGTTTTCCTCATTATCCAGTCGATTACCATCAAGAAACGAAATCCGAACATTTCTTCTCCTTGCTTAACTCCAGTTTTTATCTTGAACCACTCGGATTGTTCACCTTAATTTAATAGTGGACCTTCACTGTCTTCGTACAAAATATAGACCATTCTGATCATCTTGTTTGGCATTTCGGTGCACGGAATCAAATGCCTTTTCGAAGTCTAAAAAAGTTACATATATCATTGCTTGCCATTCCACTACCTGTTCTATTATGTTTCGAAGGATAAATATCTGCTCAACTGTGCTTCTTCCTCTTCTGAAGCCTGCTTGTTCATCTCTCAACTTGTTGTCAACTCCATCCCTTATTCTGTCTATTATCACCCTGCCGATCACTTTACTGGGAACAGATGTTAGTGTAATTCCTCTCCAATTTCCGCACTCTGTGAGGTTATCTTTCTTTGACATTTTAACAACCATTCCCTGTTTCCACGTCTATGCTTGGTTAAGTAGCTTTTATTCAGTCCGTTGCCATACATTTTTTTCCGTAGCATTGCAATTTACTGAGCAATGTATTGTGGTCAACAGTGTCAAACGACGATAAAGTCGAAAAGTCGATAAGTCGATAAAGACACCAATCGTTTTTTTTGCATTTATCCATTGCGGAAGTAACCTTTTCAACAAATTATGTTAACGCTGGTGAAGTTGAATTATTATTTTTGAAGCCATACTGCTCATCTGCCAATATGTTTCAATTGAGATAAGATAGATATAGATCTATAACTAGACAATTAAACAAAATCTCCCGGCTTAAATATAGGAATTAATTTAGCTAATTTCATATAATTTGGAAAAACATCCGCTGATCAAAGATCTGTTAAAAATGTCGGATAGCGGTTATACAATTTGCTTTATACCCATATTAATTATGGGACTGAATTATATGGATCAGCATGTAAAACTAACTAAAATACAAGTTCTTCAAAACCTATTACTTAAAACATTAACAATTTGCTTACTAACTTACTTACTATTACAAGCTTAACTGTTTTCATGCTGATTTCATCGTCTCCGTACTTTTGCACCTAGACACAATTTCGAGTACTTAGTAAGGATCACATATACACTGATTGTGATACAGTACGTTTTACAAAGTCGGTTGGCTTTGTTCCCGGGCAGGGTTCCATGAGGTTGGGTCGTTGTTCGACGGTAACCAACCATTAACTAGGTGAGAAGTGGAAATGACCACCACACAAGAAGAAATCCCGCGAACTACCCGCTGGGGTCAACCCATCAATCGTCCCCGTAGATATGACGACTAACTGTAATTACTGCAAATATGCTACAGCTGGATGCCACCGACACCGATGGTACCAATTGTCCTATTAAGAACTGGATGCCCAGAAACTGCCCACCAGCTAGGTCAGTCCCCATTGGGACTGCCACATTGGGCGACCTCATGCACCTAATCAACGCAGCACAAAGCACCTTGAAGCCGTACGTGACACTGGGTGGCGGGCAGGTGTCATTAGGCGTCGTTGTCCATACACACACGACCGCCCCCCACATACGCCCAAATAGCACAAGGTGCCAGGGTGTCAGGGCTGCAGGGCACCAACACCATTATCCCTACCTCCCTTCTCTATACACGGGGATAGCGGCGAATAGCAGTTCCCGTGTATTATCCCTCGCACGAACCCCATGGACGAGGGCAACTCCAGCCATCACCTCACCTTTATACACCGTGCTACTGGCGAATAGCAGTTCCCGTGAACCACCACTCCCACGCATTACACACTCGGGGGTAAGGCCCGCTACCACGTCATCCCTATACACAGGGATACCACTCAGATGCACCGTATATATCGCAACACCACCACTCGTATGCACCGTTTGCACGGGGGTAGAGTCAGAGGCGACGGACTATAGTCTTGTCACACTAGCCGCTGTGGAGGCCCAAAACCTCGAGGTCAGGCCCCCTATCGTATTCGGTAAGCGATAGCAGCGACGAAATATATGCTCTCATCCCCCACCTTCCGTCTCCTCTGATGATGAATGTGAAATGCTGGTGGACAGCTGTCCACAGTTATCACCACCACCATTACAGCAGAGGGCCTTGTCGCGGCGGAGAGGGAGGAGACTGTTTTCTGGTGATACGGCGCTACCCTGAAGGAGGAGAAAAGTACAAGTTGTGGCAGTGCACCGTGTAGCGCAACCACCGATTATATGCGGCACCATGTCGATGTAGCACACATACCTTGGCATTTCCATCCAGATACAGCTTGCTGGCTGTGTGAGTAACAGTTTGGCGCACTACATCCCCTACAGGCAGAAGGGGGAGTTTTCTCCACATTTTGCTCCACGCTTGAACTCCTCGAGAGTACGGAGAATGACCCTCATCCACACCTTTGAGGAGCCAGTCGTCCTTTTTAGGAAAAGAGAGTGGTACCCAAACAGGATTCCCGATCTAACATGGCCATTCGAGTCAAGATAGCCGAAGTAGCCGAGATGATGACCCATTGCTGACCCATTGTTGCTGTCGACATTCGGCTGAGTCCAACCAACCACCCGGTGACGCTCCTCAATTGGAACAGCATGGGAAGGATGTTGGCGGAGCTGCCACCCCACAAGCAGAACATCTTCCGAGAATGGCTAGTCCCGCCTGCCTCATGGGACACACACTGTAAAGCAGTCAGCCATGGACGTCCACTGCCACCTACAACTACTACAGACTAGGGAGATGAGGGCAAGGAAATGCCAGGTGACAGGGACCCAATAGAGAACTGCTGTCTCATTTGACTTCAACATAGAACATGTCCAAGCTTGGGAAACGGCCTTCTCCCTCTGGTTAGGAGATAGTACGGTCAACCTCACCGCAGAGGTGGATAACCACGTGTTTCCAGACGACTGGCTGCGACCGGTCATAAAGGGTGTCACCGTCAGTCATCAGACGGTGATTAGAAAAACCACTTACGGGGTTCACCCTCGACTAGTAAAGTCGCTTGACAGGAATGCATGGGACTGAGTGCACTGCGATAGGCGAAGGCGGCCTTGATTACACGGAGCCACCACATTCACTTCCCAGCCAACGACAGCTGTTTGTGAAGCATATTGCCCTGGATAAGGAGTTGAAGAAGGAGGGGGAGTATATAGTGGACGTTCAGCATGTCATAAGGAGGGAGGAATGTGGTAGTCACCAGTTGGCAGCACTGCACATCATCACCGACCCTTTACCCCTTTCACACACACACACACTGCACACCAATAATCCTTCTATGCATATAAACTCCCAAACCACCCACACCGAGCGGTCACACGATCCGCGAAGACACGACTCTGAACGACACGCAACGCCCAGCTGCCGAATCACTGTATCAGCCACCGCTGGACATCTCGTACAGCAACCACATCGATCTACCTTCGTACACCGAACGTAAAGAGCAAGCCACGTAAGCTACAATAATATTGCCCGTTCGCTCTTTAATAAAAATAGCATATAGCAGAAATAGATTCCTTGACCCTGAAAATGTTGGTTCAGACACAAAGAGCAAGTTATATGTTGCTTAGAGGCTGATATAAATGGGTGATGAATTTCCATGGCGGCCATCTTGAATTTCAATATGGCTGTCATCCTTGGAGACTGCATACGACAGAAATGGATTCTTTGACCCAGGAAATGTTGGTTTAGATGCCAGGATCATATTTCTATGTTGTTTAGAGGCTGATATACTTGCCTATTGGATTTCCGTGGCGGCCCTTTTTAAAATCAAGCTGGCGGCTAGGTACCATATCGACAGCGATGAGTTCCTAACTTTAATGATACTACATGTCATCAACTACATATATGTACAAATTTTCACGCTTTTGTAAAAAAAAAGCGCAATTCGTCAAATTTCTGGCTCTTAGCCGCTCTACTAAATCTATATTTCAGTTCCTGACCGTAGGTGCTGGCCTCGGTAGTCAGATTTTCAGCTTATTCAATACAAACTCTACGACTTCCTGGCAAGGCGGCTTTGTAATGGAAGTAATTTTTCTATGCTCCAGTGATTGTTTAGACAGTTTTAAATGTGTTAATTCTGGGTGCAGTTAAAACGTGTTCTGGTAAATGGTTCATTAATATCATACTCACATTGAGCAGTATATATATATATATATATATATATATATATAAATATGTGTCTATCATATCTCCCCTTGTTCTTCTATAGGTTAGTGTTGGTAGGTTCAATCTTTCTAGTCTGTTCTGGTAAGGAATATCCTTCGTTCCGGGAAGGTGGTTCGATGCTCGCCTCTGCAAATTTTCTATAACAGCCTTATATTTTTGTTTATAAGAGGACCATATGGTTATTGCATAATCTAAATAAAACCGAACAAGAACGTTATATAGTGGTATAGAACTGCTTTCCTTTAGAGGTATAAACGTTGTTTTTATGTTGCCTTTTCGATTTTTTACATTTATAATGAACACAAGAATATAATTCATCAAGGCATGTGTGATTGAGGCAGGTTTCCATCGATACGAAACAAATCCATTTTGTTGTATAGATCATTACGTACTTCAAACTTTCCTTTTAAAATACGTGTTTAGAAATGGTAGTTTGAAAGAGTGCTACATTTGACGAAAACTTAGTTAGCTTAGAAATGCTAACCAATGTTTCTTTTTCACGATACATGTTTGGTATGTATTTGACTGAGAGACGTAATAATATTAATATAAGTTGAGCCACATTTTGTCGTGTATTTGGCCCTGTCTGGTGAGGAACGTGTGAACGTTTATGCTCGGAAGTAAAACAACACTTTGAAATTGATCCAGGTAAGGTACTGTGTTTAGTAGTTCGGAACTTGTAACTTATGGCAACGGATATTGTGTTTAACCGTGGCTGACGTTACAAATAAGCATTGTCTTGTGGACGCTGCCAATGAGCATATAGCGGCCGTACTGGGCAGCGACGCTTGAGGCAGATATTTGTCGTCCGTTGTTCTGGTAGACCTCCTCAACTGAACGACACCCTGAGCCGCCGTCACACATCGTCAGCCGGAACACCTACACAGAGAGATTCGATGTTAAAATTGTAATCAGACGACACCTAGGTTTAATATGTTGCATAACCAATTACTATAATAATAATAATTAAAATAACACACGAGAACGCACAAACAAATACAAACACATATATACATGTAGATATAAATAAGGTATACTATATACTTCCATGTGCGCGTCCGCACGCCTGAACGCCCGCACGCCCGCACGCCCACGCACGCCCGCACGCCCGCACGCCCGCACGCCCGCACGCCCGCACGCCCGCACGCCCGCACGCCCGCACGCCGCACGCCCGCCACGCCCGCACCGCACGCCACGCCCGCACGGACAGACATGCACATTCCACTCGCTCTCGCTCTCTCTCTCTCTCTCCTCTCTCTCTCTCTCTCTCTCTCTCTCTCTCTCTCTCTCTCTCTCTCTCTCTCTCTCTCTCTCTCTCTCTCTCTCTCTCTCTCTCTCTCTCTCTCTCTCTCTCTCTCTCTCTCTCCTCTCTCTCTCTCTCTCTCTCTCTCTCTCTCTCTCTCTCTCTCTCTCTCTCCTCTCTCTCTCTCTCTCTCTCTTTCTCTCTCTCTCTACACACACACACACGCACACGCGCACGAACACATACACACACACACTGGTGTATCATACTGATACGTTTCCTCTTGGAAAAAAAATGTTGGTGAATAACATTGACATGTACTGTCATATCGTAGCAATTTACAAACGCACCAAAGAGCTTTATAATCGCATCATACCAATTAGCGAGGTCGCATGTCAACGTGTGCTCTCACTTTCGTATAATTATATTTAACGAACTAAACGAACCGTACTCACGCACACACGAACACATCATGTATATGCGCTATGTAACTGACGACGTTATATACCTGCGAAGGCGATCTAGTGGTGTGAGGTGGTGTCAGGTATTTCACAAGCGACTCAGTGTCAGGATGCCCGGCCACCAACAAGTCTCCCGTAGTCTCGTCAACGGTGATTTTGGTGAGGTGTGACCGCATTGGAATCACCTGAAACGCACAAACTCTAACTAACTAACTAACTAACTAACTAACTAAATAACGTTTTTCCCTGAAATGCATACATTTTCCTTATTCCCTTTTATTTTGATTTGCCATTTCATTATAGATGCCGATATGATTTCTTTATAATGAATAATCTAATGTTAGGGAACATTATTGATGTATCTCTAACTAGATGCCAAGGTACGATCGCCTCTTTCTATGTTCAGTTGCTACCGTGGACCGTTGGCCTATGGGCTACCAGTTACCAATGTATCACCGAGAAACAAAATATGTAGCCTTGTTATTATAATTTATTTTAGTACGAGTTATTTACTTAAGTGTCTGCGAAATGTTCTCTAACTTTTGGTGAAACATGGAAAAATTGAATGCTAGAGGTTATCACTGTGGGTTCATATTCGCTGTAATAATGGTAATAATAATAATACGGTAACTTCTTTTTCGCTTAAATCCTCAAAACCCAAGCTCAGAGGCGCATCAGTACAAAAGGGCTAATCAATATCAGAATCAGTAAGGCATATTAAAGTCGTCAACATATGGATCGATAGGCCAGCGAGGTTATACAGTAAAGGTAAGTTTTTAAATGACGGCGAAATTGTATAATATTTTCAAGTGACCTAACACTAAGAGGGAGCAAATTCCAGAGAATTGGTACAGCAACAGAACATGTGTCAGTTCCCATATTAGTATTGGCTCTAGGAAGAAAAAGTAAATCAGAACAAGATGATCGAAGCTGGATAGGCTTTTTACAGTAAGCACTGAATATAAATATGCTGGTTATTTACATAAAAGAGCCTCTCAGTCATAAAAAAAACAATTTCTGAGCTAATCGTAACTATATAAGAACAGTTCAGAACAGAAAAAGTGGACCAACCCCAACATTTCAGTAATTTCTGAGAACCTAGCTAATGCCAACGACTTTTAATAACTCCAATGCATATGCCATAGTCAGTCTTACGAACTAAAATCGTATTATCGCTCAGTCATCGTAACACTTTCAATTTAGATTGAGAGATTAGAGGTAATAAAACAAATTCACCAGACAGTTACGCTAGCGCATAGAATACGCGCAAAATTATCCACAGATGTATGTCTTAGCAATGGCAAGAAAAATTAAAGTTTAATTTTTAAAGCGGACAACAAAAATCCAACCAGTATATGGATAACTAAGGAACTCGTATACAACCTGCTCATCATGGTAACAAATAAAGTGCTATTTAGTTGCCTAGCAACCCACCATGGACACGGTAACAACTAGAATGCTAATTTTAAGGCTACGTGCAGCTGCAGAGAAAAGGAGTTACAATTTTAAATTTTGATAGAATAATAATTTATTTTATTAATTGTATATGACTATAATGGCCAACTCTAGTCTCTAAATTGTAACTCCAAGGCCTCCAAGGTGGAGGAAAACCAAATGCAGATTTGTTATGGGAATTGTTGAAAAATATCGATGTTGGAAATTTCAGTACTTTTTTATATCTTTGTTCAGGTCAGCTATATAGAACCGTTCCAAAAAAGGCTAAGTTTTGGAGGATTACTTCTGAAGTGTTTACAATTGTTCCAATGTTATATATTAAAACTGCTTTGGCATTAGTTCATTTTCTAATACATGTTCCTTACATTTTCACCCAATCAATTCATAATCATCCTTACGAATCGTATCGGTAGTTCCTGACGTGTTTTACGCGCTGCATTACCTGCTCCTGTCGTAATCTATTGTTCGACTTCCTGGCGTAGACAATAAAACGATCCCCACCAAATTCCGCCAAGTAGAGATATCTGCAACAAATATACCAAGGTAGTTGTTGGTCATATATATATACCTGCCATATATAAATTTCATGTAAAAACATAATAATTGTTCAACGTTTATTGGCGCCAAGTCTACTTCCACCGTAGCTGTTACGTATATAGGTTAACCGTATACTGAACATTGATATTAGGAAATTATTGTAGCGTAGAAACTGATATACACTGACTTATGCCAATTTATGTAGATCTAGCAGTATGTTATGTAGGTCGGCGGCTAGCAACATGAAACGGTATCAGTGAATGCAATGAACAACATGTATCGTAGCGTAGTTGTCAGCGCAAGCGGGTTTCACATGGAGGTGTTCTTCGAATTCCCCATTTCAACATATTGTATTTGAAACCATCTAATTTAGCAGACCATTTTGCATTGGATGCATTATGTACCGTCCTGTATTGGAGCAATTATCATTTAATCGCTGCAGTTCAAATTCAGGATATTTATGTTGATATACACACAGTATTAAATCCAGCATTACCGAGGCTTTGGTGTGATGGTTGGACTCGAAAAAATAAGGTAAACAAGGAATATCGCACAACGTGCGACACATTTGGATATAACATTTCTTTTGAAATTTCCGTAACCCACTGGATTTCTTTCACAACAATTTATTACAAGTTAGTAGCCCCATCTTGTTTTTACAACCAGAGAAAGATTTGTACCTGAAAGGCTTTGTCGTCAATTAAACATTTAACATCACTTACGTCATCAAGAAATCGGACACATAACAACACGGCAGACACCTACTTGCCATCTGGCGATTTGTTTATGCCAACCGGAACGCTGAGTCTCTTTACGACAATGCGACCCTTGGTGCCATCGTAGAAACCGACATTGCCATGGCGAAGACGAAGACATACCTCCAACGCTAAATTGTACTGATAGGAGTTGACGAAGTAGAAACTGTCTTCCCCCGTCGCTATGACGTTGACGATGCTATGTGTGTGCATAAAAACATTGATGATGTTGAAATCGGCATATATATATATGTATATATATATATATATATACATATATATATGTATATATATATATATATATATATATATATATATATATATATATATATATATATATATATATATACATACACACACACCGTATATAAACTATTGAGCATCGTCGTTTTGTGGAAACCAGTGTTTAAATAAAATTATTTATAATGGTTTTATTATTATAATTGAATTGTAGCAACCGTTGCTCGTTTTCGACGAGTCCCCTCATAATTATAATCATTATCAATATTTACTTAAATCGTACTGAGTGAAAACGACATTGAAGATTTATTTTCGAGAATTAGCTCCAAGTCGAATGCAGAAGTTTGTGGCACATAACAGAAAACCAAACCGTTGGACAGGTAAACTAATTTCGCATGCATGTATAGTCACCTGCGCGGTTTCTGCTGTATATAGGTTTCTGCTTAATTTTTATATTTTGCTGGATCTCACATTAAATACATCCTTAGTCAGATGAACCGGTCACTGGGAGTAAAGTACGCTTAAATTGGAAGCATCCGTTGACACTAATCACCACAGGAAAGTTATTGAACAGCTCGTGGTACTTATACAGTTAATGCGTTGCGTCTTGTCATACAGTAATACTGTTGAACACGATGCAGCAAATACTTAATGCTTCCGTTTCGCGCGTGAAGTGATATCGTCTCATGAATATTGTAAATATTTAACTGAAAACAACTTATTTGACGCTTTCTTTGCATGTCATTGATGAAACAAGTGGTTCTGATTAATAATATTGATACGTTGCAGAATTATTTCAAAAATTGTTGGTGAAAACTGCATATTATGGTTGCGTCCAGCAAAAACCGAGTGGTCTAGTATACACCAGTAAAGATTCCACTTACCGAGTAAAGGTCGGGTCATGGTACGTTCGAACATGGTATAGCTTTCGTCTCTTCTCGTCAAAACAAAACTTCTCCATTGTAGACGTGCTTTCATATCTGTTACTAACAAATATGTGTGTTATGTCTGTAAAACAAGATATCTAAAATTTAAAAACAACTAATACAAAGGAAAGTTATTACAACGACCATGCATTTGCTTGATAAATGCACGGTATGTGAGCAACAATAGACTACAACCGAAGAAGAAACAACTACATATAGACGCACTACACAATATATTTCTACGGCAGGATAATGCTATCGTTAACCGTTTGTTAAGACAACAACATAAATATCATGCAAATAGCCTTACTGCGATTGGTATCTGTCCAGATGCTGATACCGTGTGGAGAGAATGTGACTCTGTCGAGATCTCCAACGATGTCTAGTGCCTGGGCTCCGCATCTGGGTTTGTTGAAGTCAAACAGGAATATATTGCCCCGAGCTTTTGGATCAAAGCCCTGTCCAGCAACATATATATAATATTATTGTTTTCATCTTAGTTTCTTATAAAACAAAACTGTTTATTATTGTATATCTCCTACTTCCTCAACACTTACCTAAATGTCGCTGTTGTCAATACGGTCTCTGTTTAATATTGATTATGATGGCTATGCTTATTCCTGCACTTTTGATTAAAGTTCAACTTGTCCTTGCTTGAGCCGGATGGACACGCAGAAGGAGCATAGATCGTACGATCCTTTGTAATTATTATCTGTATACTTATACTTATTGTTTGGCGTCATTATGATTGTCACCATCGTCATGTTCTAAACTAAACTAATATTTCCAGTAGTGTATCTTCTTTAAATTAATGTGTCTTAAAAAGGTATTCAGATGGTACTCCATACTAAACGTGTTACCGTTGTTTTCAACGTTTTATTTATGTTTGTTTTAAACGGTTATGCAAAATACCATTGCATATTAATTGCTTATTATTGGGTTTTTCCTTTTTCTGTACTCTCTCATTCTTGTTGTATATATGTGTAAACTAATCGTTTTGGCACTATGTTCCATTTATATGTGTACACTAATTGTTGTTGATTTCATCAACTGTCCTTGTCACATGCTACTAATTTTATATGGTAGTGTATTATATTATAATTATTAATTGCTCGCTGTATATATATATATATTATTACAATCAGTTTACTATTATCTTTATTTGATTTAATAGTAACATCTTAAGTTCTGCTGTGAACCGGAACTATATTATGTTGATATTTCATTTATGATAGAGTCTTATTCAGTTCCAAAATAAAACATTCACTCCTATTATTCATGGCCATTGGCTTAAATTAAAATTAAAAGCATATACAAGAATACCAATAGTAACTAACATAAACGTCCACCCGAACTTACTGATGAGATAAAGGCCAGTCCGTTTGGAAGCGTATCCATGGCCCCAGCACCAGAGTCTAGTAGAGACGAAAAGACCAAGAAATAAGTATAAATTTACCGAATCAACGGTATGTATGATTCAACGCGTACTCACTACACAATGACAAGCAACATATCAAACGCCGTCAAAACAATATCAACTTTGATATCATGATTACAGACAGATGTCTATACCTATAGCAGCGCTTCTGCTACTGCTGGCGGCTGTAACTGTAACCATTGCCTCAACAATGAAAACAAATTATATATGATTGTATAATTATAAATCAAAATGTGTGTGTGTTTGTTTGTGTGTGTGTGTGTGTGTGTGTGTGTGTGTGTGTGTGTGTGTGTGTGTGTCTGTTTGTTTGTGTGTGTGGGTGTGTGTGTGTGTGTCTGTTTGTTTGTGTGTGTGTGTGTGTGTGTGTGTGTGTGTGTGTGTGTGTGTGTGTGTGTGTATGTGTGTGTGTGTGTGTGTGTGATTAATACTGTCCAAATAAAGTACTCGTCTTCGCCGCAACAGTTGAACACGTACCGATGCCACGCACCAGCCTACAGCGGCTTGGCTTATGGTTACATGCCCTCTTGTCGAGAGAAAACGTCCACCTAAAACGTAAATTCATAATATATACGTCTATAGCGTCCACATATACACGTCATCGAGTTCATATATAGAGCAGTATCTTACATATGCATTTTTCAATTAAATTAAATGACGAACAAATATTAATCGAACTATGGCTTCAGAATGGACAATTTTGTTTAACAATTATACAAATGTAACATAGCAATTACTCATCATCACAATGCTCACACTATGCCTAATTGGCGTTTCTGTTAACTTACACATTTTTATTATCAAAATACTAACGAAACCAATGGCCAATAGTGTAAGACGTTATGATGGTAGATCATCACTAAATTTGTCTTAACAACAAGTACGAACATATCGAGAAGAACAATTACAATGACCAAAACAATGTCGAACAGAGCATCACGAAGGACTTACGCTGAATGGCTGGACATGAGTGTTATGCAGCCAACGGTGTAGACAGCAACAATAAGTCGCAGCATGGTTGTGTCTGCCGAAGAGCTTGAACCAGACGGTACAGCAGATGACAGCAGCCAGAGCAAATTGGAAACAGCCACGAACGACGTAGGCAGTTAGCTCCCTTCTGTCTGTCGGAATATATTATTTGTAACGTCGAACTGGTATAGTGGGCCAGTAGTGACGCAGACTGTTGGTGACTTATGGATTAGCTGTCAAAATTAGCCACGCCTAATCGTGTATGCATTACATGTGCGCTTATAAGACTTATTGTCTTTCATCAAATTACTTATAACAATCTATCTACTACCACTAACAGTAATAATTACGTAAATTCTTTTGCCACATTGAAACTGTGGTCAGCAGAGACGCGTTAAGAAAACAGGGTTAATCTTTCTAAAAGTCGATCAGCAATATTAAAGTTGTGAACACATTACTGCATTCACAAGATAACTATAGTGGATTCGCTAGGTTATGAAAAACGTTAACAATTACGGGTTTTTTATGTAATATTATGTTCAACTGATCTAACACTATGAATCAGCGAGTTTTAGGCAGCCGAACTAAACGTAAATAAAAACTATAATATTATCATCGAAGCTGGATAGTCTTTCTCACAGAATTAAGCAAGTAAAATAAATATGCTGGTTGTGTATATAACAGTGACTGGTTAATAATAGCACATATGTTAAAGATGATACGATATTGAATAGGAAGCCAATGCAGATACGTAAGAAACGACATAGAGTGAGGAAACCGCTGAAACCGTGTTACCACCCTTGCTAGCAACTTTGCACACTGTAATTTCTTGACATACGTAAAGACAACATTACGATAACGAGAATTACATTACTCACGTGTTCTAGTAACAAGCGCAGTTGCAATAGTTTTTGCTTCAAACAGAGGCAGATACCGATAAATACGGCGTAAATCAAGAACATGATAATAACAGAAATATAAGTTGTCATCAAAGATAACTCCTAAACTTCGTCCTGAATTCGCAGGTTTAACTAATTACGGAAATTGTTTTCTTCACATTGCCTCTCTCACCTTCTCACTGTTGCTCTATCGAAAACGTCATTAAGACAATTTATGAGCTGATATAAGTAGCAATTAGTATTAGGAGTACAAATTTATAAAGAAATGTAAATAACTGAGCTAAAAGGTGTTGTGTATAGAGTGAAAGGTAATGGTACAAGAATATATTGGGATCTATCTATCGGGATCCTTCGTGTAACTGGTATCTGTGCGTGCTACGGCTGACCGACGTTTCAGTATATTCGATATACAAAACATAATGTCAGTTAGAACGTGTGAATTACACCCTGTTGCTGTCTGTCTAATAGGCGTGGCGTTGGATTTTGTAACGGAGAACATTTAGTTTGAAGTTTCAAGTTGCTTCGTTGTTCTAATGTAATGACATAATAATTACAGATTAATGGAAACGCTTGTATCCGTTAGTGTAAACTAATATTTTTTTGACGCTGTGTATGGTCAGAGGATTGACTAACTAAGACCATGTAGATAACAAGTGGGTTACAAAGAACGCCAGTGAGAAAGGTTGTTTAAATATTATTTAAACACACTTTCTGACTGTATGGACAGCAGATATAGCAGCAACAACAAGGACGATTGTTATAACCCATATTATAATAAACGACCCATCTTGTAATAAAAAGAAGCCCAAGATGATGATGATGAAACACATGAATAGGAGGTTAACGATGAATGATACAATGAAGAGGAGGATGAAGAAGAAGCCTATGATTATGGCAAAGAAGATGATGAAATAACAAAGTTGAATGTGATGATGAAGATAGTGATAAATATAAAAACGAAAATTAATATGATGGTCATGATGGTGACGTAGAGGATAACAAACCAAGAAGAAGATGATGGTGATGACTAAGATGAAGGTGTTGATGAAGATGATGATAATGATGAAACTGTCGAACATTGCCTTGCTGTTATTGATATCAGGCTGATACCTCGTAAATTGTCATTGAAGAGAGCGGAGTAGTTTCTCTTGCTTGTTTGTAAACATTAGTATGCGTATCGTTTAGGTTTGGTAGGTTCTTTATATATCTTTCCTTGCTTGACAAACACACGGGCTGCCATGCAGAGTGAGGATCTGGATCCGGCTGCATCTCTTATACTTTTTACGCATTTTCTACGAACAAGAATATGATCTACACGTGTTGTATCTGCATTTGGGTAATGGAATGTCCATAATTTGTTTTGCCTGTTTAGCATAATATATTTGTTGATAGCATGTTGTTTTCATGGAGAACATCCCGGAGTCAATGCCGATTTCTTTGGGTACTGTTGTAAGAGTTTTCGACCATACTTTTAAAGTTTTGCATTTATATTTCAGCATATAACTTCAACTTTATGTTAGTGCATTTTGTCCAGTTGGGTTTGGTGATCGCTGTAGAATTGATATATATCATATTTTGTTAACATCTGTGATGATGTAGCAGCTGATAATGTTGACACGCGGATTGCCGGTAAATGAGGCGATAATGATTAAAGGAAATGTCTTCTTCAACACTGACAGTGACAACATGTTGTGAAAACTAAGCAGTTCTGAGTCCTATCAACACTAAAAAGTTATAAGTACTACCAACCCTAAAAAGTTATAAGTCCTACCAGCACTAAAAAGTTATAAGTACTACCAACACTAAAAAGTTCTGAGTCCTACCGACACTAAAAAGTTATAAGTCCTACCAACCCTAAAAAGTTATGAGTCCTTCCGTCACTAAAAAGTTATAAGTACTACCAACACTAAAAGGTTATAAGTACTACCAACCCTAAAAAGTTATAAGTCCTACCAGCACTAAAACGTTATAAGTCCTATCAACACTAAAAAGTTCTGAGTCCTACCAACCCTAAAAAGTTCTGAGTCCTACCGTCACTAAAAAGTTATAAGTCCTACCAGCACTACAACGTTATAAGTCCTACCAACACTAAACAGTTATGAGTCCTACCAACCCTAAAAAGTTCTGAGTCCTACCAACCCTAAAAAGTTCTGAGTCCTACCGTCACTAAAAAGTTATAAGTACTACCAACACTAAAAGGTTATAAGTACTACCAACACTAAAAAGTGTCATCCGAAGTCTCGCGGTATCTCTTATCTCGTCAGTACTCTCGTGTGATGTGTGATGTGTCATCCGTAGTCTCGCGGCATCTCTTATCTCGTCAGTACTCTCGTGTGATGTGTCATCCGTAGTCTCGCGGCATCTCTTATCTCGTCAGTACTCTCGTGTGATGTGTCATCCGAAGTCTCGTGACACATCTCGGTCGTAGTCTCGTCTCTTGTCTCGTGTCATCCGAAGTCTCGTGACATCTCTCGATCGTAGTCTCGTCTCTTGTCTCGTGTCATCCGAAGTCTCGCGTGACGCTTTTGACGGAATCTTACACGGTAACACGTCGAATTGCCTGGAATTCCATCTTTTTAACGGAATCTTACACGGTAACACGTCGAATTACCTGGAATTCCATCTTTTTGACGGATTCTTACACGATAACACGTCAAATTGCCTGGAATTCCATCTTTTTGACGGAATCTTACACGGTAACACGTCGAATTGCCTGGAATTCCATCTTTTTAACGGAATCTTACACGGTAACACGTCGAATTGCCTGGAATTCCATCTTTTTAACGGAATCTTACACGGTAACACGTCGAATTACCTGGAATTCCATCTTTTTGACGGATTCTTACACGATAACACGTCAAATTGCCTGGAATTCCATCTTTTTGACGGATTCTTACACGGTAACACGTCGAATTGCCTGGAATTCCATCTTTTTGATGGAATCTTACGCGATAACACGTCGATTTGTCTGGAATTCCATCTTTTTGATGGAATATTACGCGATAACACGTCGAATTGCCTGGAATTCCATCTTTTGATGGAATCTTACGCGATAACACGTCGATTTGTCTGGAATTCCATCTTTTTGACGGATTCTTACGCGATAACACGTCGAATTGCCTGGAATTCCATCTTTTTGACGGATTCTTACACGATAACACGTCGAATTGCCTGGAATTCCATCTTTTTGATGGAATCTTACGCGATAACACGTCGATTTGTCTGGAATTCCATCTTTTTGACGGATTCTTACGCGATAACACGTCGAATTGCCTGGAATTCCATCTTTTTGAAGCAAATCTTACACGGTAACACGTCGAATTGCCTGGAATTCCATCTTTGTAACGGAATCTTACACGGTAACACGTCAAATTTTCTGGAATTCCATCTTTTTAACGGATTCTTACATGGTAACACGTCGAATTGCCCGGAATTCCATCTTTTTGATGGATTCTTACCCGGTAACACGTCGAACCGTACTCTCGTGTGATGTGACATCCGAAGTCTCGTGACATAACGTGTGATGTGTCATCCGTAGTCTCGTGACATATCTCGGTCATAGTCTCGTCTCTTGTCATCCGAAGTCTCGCGGCATCTCGTGTGATGTGTGATGTGTCATCCGTAGTCTCGCGGTATCTCTTATCTCGTCAGTACTCTCGTCCATACTCTCGTGTGATGTGACATCCGTAGTCTCGTGACATATCTCGGTCATAGTCCCGTCTCTTGTTTCGTCCGTACTCTCGTGTGATGTGACATCCGTAGTCTCGTGACATATCTCGTTCATAGTCCCGTCTCTTGTCTCGTCCGTACTCTCGTGTGATGTGACATCCGTAGTCTCGTGACATATCTCGGTCATAGTCCCGCCTCTTGTCTCGTCCGTAGCAGTTTAATGATGTCATACAGGGTACGAAGTCCAGAATTTATGTATCTATGTATATGTATGTCTCTATACCTAGCCCTATGATCACTACCCTGGGTATCCTTGGTGTTGATGATACGGATAGTTTCTTTAGTTGTGAAGTGTAAGGCTATTAGTAAGGTCCCAACGTATGCTTTACATTACACTATGAAAAAGATACAAGATGAGATTTGCACAGTTTATTCGTGAACAACACAAACGTATTTACATGTCACACCCCATAACTACAAGAACCAGAGACTAGACATTGATACAGAGTCTTGCAAAGTTTAATCGTACACAAGATAACACCGCACCTCACTACTTCAGTCTTGCTTGCCGTACGGCGAGGAGCCCTTGCGGGTCCAACAAATTCGGTTCGGATACTTGGTTGCGGTGCAGTCAACCAGTTTTTAATCATTGCAGTTGAATTAATGTCACCAAAGGTCTCATAAAACGACAAGACAGATTTACAGATCATCCTCCATTACTGTCAGAACCGTGTGTTTCATAGTGTTTCGCCACTGTTTCGAAACAGATTCTTGCAACCAAGTATTGATATTACACAACTGTTCGACTGTCACGTCAGTCTCTGTCGACACCGAGACCATTCGTTGCCGCTTGCGATTCCAACTTGGCGTCCTCGACCGCCCTCTTCCGACGGGCACAACATCCGCTGGTGACGTGTTGCTTGGAATTATTTTTCCGTGTGAACGATGTCCCACAGTCCGGGCAGGTGAAGGGCCTCTGCGTTGGTCGTAGTTGTTTACGTCGCCGCTGTTTATCTTGCTTCCTTTGGCAGCAGCCCTGCTTCACATGAGCGGGCCAATTCCCTTGCTGTTTGTTGGTGGTTATGAGCTGTTTGTCAGTGTTTGTAAGTTGTTTGTCAGTGTTTGTTATCTAACAGGGGGGCTTTCAGTTGATGATGAAATCCGTATGCTTTAACATGGTAAAAATTCCCTATCTCTTAACGTGGGGAAAATTCCCTATGCTTTAACATGGGAAAATCCCTATGCTTTAACATGGGGAAAATTCCCTATGCTTTAACATGGGGAAAATTCCTTATGCTTTAACACGAGGTTCGCCCACTTGTCCACTAGGGGATGCTACCTACATCCGGGCACTTTTCCACTTCCACACCTCAAACTAATTCCCTATGCTTTAACATGGGGAAAATCCCTATGCTTTAACATGGTGAAAATTCCCTATGCTTTACCAGGGGGGAAATCCCTATCTCTTAACATGGGGAAAATTCCCTATGCTTTAACATGGGGAAAATTCTCTATGCTTTAACATGGGGAAAATCCCTATGCTTTAACATGGGGAAAATCCCTATGCTTTAACATGGGGTTCGCTCACTTGCCCCGCCAGGGATGATGTTTGTGGTTCATGAAGTATCCGTCAGGGGGCTCTATTGCACGCAAGCGTGCAAGAGACACGAATTTGGGCAGTACTTCTACATTTAGTGCACAACTTGTCCGTCAGATGGTACCACTTGTAGTTCATGACCTATCCACTAGGTGAATTTAGTTCACAAAAAATTCGCCAGGTGGCACTAACGTCCAAACAAAGACACACGAATTTTGGCAGTACTCGAACATTTGGTTTGACAAAAAGCCGCTAGGTGGCGATACTGGTCAGATTATTTTCGTTTCAAAAATTTCCGATAGGTGGCGCAACAGGTCAACCCAATTTAGTTCGAAAAATTTCGCTAGGTGGCGCCATTTGGTTCGTGACCTATCCGATAGGTGGCGCCACCGGCGCCACGTGACCTACATCCGGGGCTTGACCTTGACATACATCCGGGTCCTTGACATACATCCGGGTATTTGACCTTGACCTTTGACCTTGCCCTACATCCGGGTCCTTGACATTGACCTACATCCGGATACTTTCCTCTTCCTCCCCTCAAACTCAAAGCGTAACTCGTACTTAACCTACATTACTACTAACGTATAAAAAGACTAGAACTGTATTAACAAAAAAATGTACTAACATCATAAAACAATAAAGGACAATCTTTATGAATTCAAACGGCAAAATGTGTTTTTGTTACAACACACTGTAAGTCACTTAAATTCTTTTTTAAAGAATACATTTACCCTTTAAGTTTGTATTTTGATATGACTTGAGACGACAGTTTTGACATAACAATTACAATTTTATTCTAACTTTCCACTTTCCATGATTTGGAATCATAAGGATGATTCTGATGAATATCTATTGTTCGTGCTCAATGTCAGAATAATTTGTGTTAGGTATCTCGAATAATTAAATTCGCTTAATGTTTGTTGTCTGTTGCGATCCAGGGGACAAAGGCGCAATCGAAATTTATTATTATTTTGTGCGAGATACAATGGAAACCAAGGTGGGGTATAATGTTTATTACATGAAAATTGATGTCGAGAAATATGCAATTACAATCGCAAATGCTATACAAATACAACTGAAATCATAATATAGTGTCTATAACATGAATTAACGTAAGAATAACATCCAACAATAAAGATAACATTCTAAATCACGAGCTGCAAATGTTAGTTGCTATTATACACACATAGAATTAATTATAAACTAAGCAATGCGAATTTAATACTAATAAAGTTAAACATCTAACATATTTCTTGCGACTACTTAGTGTTGTTTACTAATAACATTATACATGCATTCACATAAGATCCATAGACGTATGTAGAATAAAATAATGACGCTCTAAGCTGTATGTAGTATGAGTATCAGTGCCAGCAGGTGTTGAAGCTCTGTAGTAACTGTTGCATGTAATGTGTATTTGAGCCAGCAGGCGCTGACGCTCTGTAGTTGCATGTAGTGTGTATTTGAGCCAGCAGGCGCTGACGCTCTGTAGTTGTATGTAATGTGTATTTGAGCCACCAGGCGCTGACGCTCTGTAGTTGCATGTAGTGTGTATTTGAGCCAGCAGGCGCTGACGCTCTGTAGTTGTACGTAATGTGTATTTGAGCCAGCAGGCGCTGACGCTCTGTAGTTGCATGTAGTGTGTATTTGAGCCAGCAGGCGCTGACGCTCTGTAGTTGTATGTTATGTGTATTTGAGCCAGCAGGCGCTGACGCTCTGTAGTTGTATGTTATGTGTATTTGAGCCAGTAGGCGCTGACGCTCTGTAGTTGTATGTAATGTGTATTTGAGCCAGCAGGCGCTGACGCTCTGTAGTTGTATGTAGTGAGTATAGTTTTAGAGCCAGCATGGGCTGACGCTCTAGTTGTGCTGTATAAATTGTATATTTGAGCCAACAGGTGCTGAAGCTCATGTGATTTATTTGTTGATTAATGTGTTACTTTCATGTTGTGTGCTTTGTTACACGTCTGCTATTACGATAGATGAAAGTGTGAGGGGCGAATATACTTCTGAAATGTATTACCTTTCCATCGCCCTGTGTTTTTATGGTAGTTTCCGAGACTCCTTCTATGACTAGCTGAGTAATTATATCAATTCGTAGTGAGTGTGTACTGTCATTTATTTCCGGTAAACCTGCTAGTTGCAGGCACAGTTTGAGGTACTGTGCAAAGTTTTCGCGAAACAATTATTGACCTAATGAGTTAAGAAAAAAAGTGGGCTTGGTGTTTGTCCTCGTATGAGTTGGTATTGCCTAAGTGATATTACTGGGCAATGCAGAGCATCGGGCTGCATTTGTAATACTAGAGTTCGTGTAGTGTAATTGCTATGTTTGCATCAGATGAAATTTATGTTGTATCCGATGCCTTCCAGCGGAGTGATGTGGTTAATCGTTAATGTGTGTGAACGTTGAGTAGAGTATACAGCCTCTCTAATACGTAAGCATGCATAATATATTAGGAGGAATAATGCCTTTAGCATAATCTCTATGTAGGTACAACTGGTGCACTAGGGCATGTGTTGTATTATATGCCCCAGTTCAGTGCTTCTTGTGTGCAGCCTGTGTAGTGTTTACTTTGATTCTGTGTTCGATATCCCTCGTAACGTCGTAGTGATAAGGAATGTGGCTGAAGGGTCGGGTAGCCAAATAATTTGTGTACATTAGAAATAGCTGAAAGGTACGTTTTTATCGTTGCGCTTCTTAGCCCTTGCTGTTGTTGTACAATAAAAGTAGATACCAAGATTGTTTTTGGGAGTATAAATGTTGTTTGTATTTTGTTGTGAAAAACAACAAATGTCTCCCATTGTTGTTGATGCTGTTTGTTTGTAGCTGTGCTGTTTGTTGATTTTACCAATTTGAAGTTGGCTGGTGGCAGTTGCTCTGGTGTGGGTGTTGTATGCGGTCACATGCCACAGTGATGCAGTATTTCTACCGTAACTGCAGTCAAGGTGGTAGTCGTATCTGCCTGGTAGCAAACATTGGTCACCTTGAGAAAACGTACCCTGTGTTTCTGGTGTATTAAGCACGCTACATTAATTGTAACTTGTTCCAATGTCGGCCATAGATACTCAAACTTTCGTCACCAAGCTCTGTCAAGTACGGGTGTCTACAATATGGCACGAATCGCATTATGACATCAAACCTAATATTGCACTATTCAGTCAGATTACATACCTGCCACATGGAAACGGAACAATACTAACAAAATATATACCGCCTACAACCTCAGAAACCAGAGCTCTGAGGCGTAATATGCAACCGGATACCAGGATAAAGTAAGTTGCATGTTCGTTTTTATTGTAACGTCATGTTATTCTGAACAACATAATATTATACCTAATATAACACACCCGCGCCCAAATGTGTGATAATGAAGAATTTTGCTGGAATTGTTTGTTGGAATTTAAATGTTTTAGAAGGAAACCGTTGAATATATGCCGGTGCGCCTCTTTCAAAGGCGTCGTCTCAGATCCCAAAGCATGATGACAACGTTTTGGCGTTAGAATCCACGAGTTTCCTGAATCCGGGATTTGAATTATCCGTCACCTGAATCGGGGATTTGAATGACAGCGTGAGAACGTTTGTATGCATTTTTAATTCAAAGGTTGTTTCACCTTCACTAAACAATTATGATGTAACCTCGTTTATGTCTCAGGAAAATTATCTTACTGATGACAACCCCGAAGCGACTACTAACATTCTCAGGACAAAAAGGCAACAATCATTAGCACACTCACACAAGAACGTTACGATCAGCAGTACCCAAACACGAGCTAAAATACCATGCAACGAACATTCAAATCATTTGATATACAAGAGCACCGAATGAAACACGAAGACGTAAATAAATAATAATATATTCGCTAACATCGGTAATGTTAAAGCAGCTGATAATGTTGGTTCGTGGATTGCCAGTAAATGAGCAATACTGATTAATGAAGATATCTACTTTAATCATTATCGCCTCAATTACGGGCAATCCACGAGTCAACAGAATCAGCTGCTTCAGCGTTACCGATGTTAGCGAAAACATGATATATATCAATTCTACCGCGATCTCCAAACCCTACTGGACTGTATGCACATATTGATGAAGTTATAGGCTGAAATTTCAATGCAAAGCTTGGAAAACATATGGTCGAATACTCCTACCAGTAGGCCTCCGTCGGCCAGGAGTGGACCATGGATGATGCGCCCTAGTTGATGTTGTTGCGTCTGGGACAGCGTCGGCTGTGGCTGGTGAGACAGATGTGGAAGTGGCAGTCCCTGCCGCGGTGGTCGCATCTGTAGATCGTCTCTGGGTGGCTAGAGTGTTGGCGGTCCCTTCGACGAGCTCTCCTGTCTTAAGCCAGGCTCCGCAGTTGTTCTTCGCTTGCCCTGAGCGGGTTCCGTAGAACACCTCTACACCTGGTGCGATCAGCGGCCATCTCCTCCCAGGACTGAAGGTTGATATTAATTGCCTTCATGTCACGCTAACAGACATCCTTGTAGCGCAGATGGGGCCTTTCAACAGTCCTGCTTCTGGAAGACAGTTCGCTGAAGAGAATGTCTTTGGGGATGCAGCTATTTTGCATTCTTCGTACATCACCAAGTCAATATAACCTGCGTTGTGTAAGCAGCGTGTAAATTGTGGGAAGGCCAGCATGAGAAAGTTTTGACTGTGAGTTTTGAGTTATCCAAGACACATGTGACAAGACAAGCAAGAATGGTTGCAGCTTTCCCTGTGCGTCGGTGTCCAGGGAGGGGCTATCGCTGATAGTATACTCCAGGTAAGCGAACTGGCGAACAGCTTCCAATTCGTAGTTTTTAATGATGATGATTGGAGGTGCCTCCACGACCTGACCCAACACGTTTGTCTTTTTGAGACTGATGGTAAGCCAGGAGTTTTTGCAAGCGTGGGAGAAGCGATCCATTAGGTTCTGGAGCTGCTGGTGAGTGTGTGAGACCACTGCAGCATCTTCCGCAAACAGCATCTCTCTAATGAGTATTTTTCGTACTTTAGGTTTGCCTAAGCCAACCATCCGATCTGGAGCTTCCGTGGACGAAACAAATGCATATCTAAGAAGCAAGGCAAAGCGAATGCCAAAGAGGGTTGCAGCCAGAACGCAGCTTTGCTTAACGCCGCTGCGGATGTCAACGGTGTCAGGTGAGTTGCCATCATACTGAACTGTACCTTGCATGTTATCATGAAATGATTCGATCATGCTTTGTAATTTTGGAGGAGAGCCTATTTTTGAGAGTCCATCTCCTACCACAATACACACATAAATAAGCATTGACTCCTGGATTTTCTACAGGGAAACAACATGCTATCAACAAATACATTATTCCCAAAAGGCAAAACAAATTATGGACATTCCATTACCCAAATGCAGATAAAACACGTTTAGATCATATTCTTTTTCGTCGAAAATACATAAAAAGTATAAGAGATGCAGCCTCATCCAGCTTTTTCAAATCAGTTAGCTCAGTCCACAGACTACTATCAACGGTCATTCGATTGAGCGTCACAACACCAGACAAAATAGTATCTGCTATACAGAAGCCTATTGGAGATCCATGAAAATGGTAACAACGTACAAAGGCAATGCATCGTTGAACTCAATAATATATACGCTATTCTTTGCTACGATATAGAGAACAACCCGATTGAAAAATACAAACACATGGTGAAAACAAACCGTTACGTAGCGAAATGAATACTGCCAAGAACGAATACAACGATAAAATCTCACTTTTCATGACAGCCCGTGTGTTTGTCAAGCAAGAAAATACATAATACAGAACCTACCAAACCCAACGGGTACGCATACTAATGTCTACAAACTAGCAGAGAAGAAATACTACGCTGCACTCTTCAATGACATCACAATACCGAGGTGACAGCCTGATAACAACAACAGCTATGACAATTTTCGTTAGTTTCGTCATTATCATCATCTTCATCAACACCTTCATCTTAGTCTTCACCAACATACTTTTGTTGTTGGGTTGTAACAATCGTCCTTTTTGTTGCTGCTATATAAGATGTCGATACAATGATATATTTAAACACACGGTCTCACTGGCGTTCTTTGTAACCCACTTTTTATCTACATGGTCTCAGAGAGTCAATCCTCTGACCAAACACAACGCCAATGAAATACTAGTTTACATTGACGGATACAAGTCTTTCCATTATTCTGTAATTCTATGCTATTACATCAGAGCAATGACGCGTATGTATTGAGCAAATAAAGCTGTCGAGTACCACAAGAAGGGTAATCCTGCCTGCAGTAGATCATTGTGAACGCATGTTAGTGCAGTTTCTACACTGTGGTGTGCACGATAGGCTGACTGGTATTCGTCCATAAGATTATTGCCGGCCAGAAATGAAGACAGCTCCAGTGTCCAACTGCGGAAACTTAAGTTTGATGTAGGGCAATAGTTGGTCATCACAGTTGGGTCCAAGTTTGCCTTCTTCAACACAAGTCGGGTCTGCGCAGCTTTAAGAGAGGGGGAATGTCGCCCGAGTTCATTGAATTGTTGATAATGTGTGTCATCGCTGACAATAAGGCATCGGCACGCTTCTTCAGTAGTGAATATGGAATTGGATCCAAGTCACAGGTTGTTCCTGGCGACTTTGCGAATATATTATGTGTATCTTGCTTAGACACTCCATGAAAGCTCGCGAATTCAGGCGATGGGAGATCTCACTTAGGAAGATGCAGATCATCTACTATATAAAACTCCTCTCGGCAACGCATTACCTTCTCAGTGAAGAAGAGATGGAAACTATGAGCCAAGTCGTGCTGAGATTCACACTTCGGAAAGGGCGAGTTATTGCGCCAGCGAAGGAGTTTGTCAGTCAGACGGAAAATTCGCCTTTGGTCTTTAGCGATGTCGACGAACAGCTAGTTATAGTAGTGTGAATTTGCCTCGCAGAATGATGGAATTTTAATTGTATAAATGTTGCGTGATTTTATCACTTTTTTCTTAACTCGAGGTCACTGTAGGCGGAGTTTCCCCATGATCGCCGAAAGATCAGATATCCCGTCAGCGTTACTGATATCGTCAATGACAGGTGGGTCAGACTGTCTAGTGACCAAGAGGTCCAGAGTATGTTCTTTCTTTTGATATTTTGTTGTAGACCACTGCTGGACAGGAGACATAGGAAAGCGTTGGCACTATTGTCACACGGGTCATCAACATGAATATTGAAATCTCCTGCGATAGTAAGAGGCATTGTGTTAAGTAAGACGCTGTCAATCCGTAATGTAAAATCTTCGAGGAATTCACTGAAGGAACAGCTGGTGGATTTCTGCTGTTGACGGTAGAGGGTGATCAAGCGTATGGATACAGTCGGGGTGATGAATTCAGATGACAGGAACTCAAATGATCTTAGTGACAGGCTTGTGTCTCTGAAATCCTATCCTGTACATTAAGGCGATGCCTCCGCCTCGCTTTGGTGCCGAGTGGGGAATTTGTTGGAGACAATATCCAGCTGGCGCTATGTCAACGATAATCACATCATTTTCTTGTTTAAGCCACGTTTCGCATATAACAATTATGTCCAGGTTGTTCTCAATTACAAATTCATTGAATTCACTTGTCTTACGAATAGATTGTGCATTGATGGCACAACATTTAGCTGACCCCGCTGGTGCCGTTTCTGTCGCTGCTGCCGTAGCTGGTGCCGCTGCTGTCGCTGCTGCCGCTGCTGCCGCTGATGCCGCTACTAAAGCCGCTGCTGTCGATGCTGCAGCCGTTGTTGTTGCTGCTTTCGTTGCCGTCGCTGCTGCTGCCGCTACTGCTACAGCTGGTGCTGCCGCTGCTGCTGCCGCTACTGTTGACGCTGCTGCTGCGGCTACTGCCGCCGCTGGAGCCGCTGCTGTCGATGCTGCAGTCGCTTTTGTTGTTGCTTTCGCTGCTGTCACTACGGTCACTGCTGCCCCACTGGCGCCACAGCTGTCGGTGCCGCTACTGTCACAGCTGTTACCGACGCCGCTGCTGGTGCCGCTGCTGTCACTGCTGCCGCCACCGGTGTCGCTGCTGCCGCCGCTGATTCCGTTGCTGTCGCTGCCACCGCAGATGATATTCTGTGTTGTTTACGTCCACCACTGCAGCCGCGCTTAGTAGGAAGTCTTACTGCAATGCCAAATTTACACAACAGTGTCCACGTACTGGCATCCAGGCAAGACTTGTTGGAATGTCTGCCTTCAATCAATTGACAAGTAGTGTAGATACATAAGGCTTGGTCTTGTTCTGTCACACTTAACCAATTACAGTCAGTTGTCGCTGCTAGTCACCGATCTGTCGGCTGGTTGGAAGGGTTTCTGGTTCTAGTTGTCGTCAAGCCTGACTGATCACCACCAGTTCAACAATACGATGTCATAAAACAGCTTAAAACTCACATATATGTCGTACTTATATAACATTGTCCGTCGAATTGAAGTCCACGTATATTCGCAATCACGTCTGGTAAACAGTATCGATGTCCGACAACCACCAATTATAAAATATAGCAATGTTATTGAGCGCTTACAAGTTGCAGCCACATACGCATAACCACGTGATACGTAACTTGATATATATATATATATACATATACGTGTGTGTGTTTGTGTGTGTGTGTGTGTGTGTGTGTGTGTGTGTGTGTCGTCCTCATTGTTGGTAGGGCATAGATGCACATATTAGTAAAAACTTTGTTTTTGTTAAAACAATCCATTGATATTTACCTTAAATATTGGACAGGGAATTGATTAAAAAACGCCAGGCAATATATTCCTGTTTGACTTCAAGAAGCCCAGACGCGGGGCTCGCGCACTTGACATTGTAGGAGACCTGGACAGATTCACGTTCTCTCCTCATGGTATCAGGCTTTGGAAAGACAGCAATCGCAGTAAGGTTTCTTCCAGGATATGACGTTTTCAACAATTATTTGTTGTCGAAAACTGCCATTAACACTGCCTTGTTTCAAAAGAACATAGTGTGCCCAGTCCATCTTCGGGATGCTTTATGTCTTCCAAGTGTGTCTGCAAGCACCATGTTGTTGTAGTTGGCAAACTCCAGCAGGCGCAGCCCATTCTCATTAGTTGTAGCATTACAGAAAGGACCGCAGGAATCTTTCCATTCTGCAATGTGCATCGACACCCACATTGGCATTCCAGTCACCCTGGACAATCAGAATGTCCTTCCGGTCTACCCCGTCGACGATGTCCTGTACTTAATTATAAAATTCGCCCACTTGCTCATCATCATAATCTGATGTTGTGGTAACACCGTGATGTTGAAAGGTGTTGCTCAAAGGCGGATGAATATGAGCCTGCTGGATGTTGAGTGGAACCATACTACCGAGTTATTTACATACTTGTTGACAAGGAATACTACTCCCTTTACATGTTTGTCATTTTCTCCTCTGTAGTAGATTGTAGTTCCTTCATCTGTTTGTACTTCACCACAGGTCTTCCACCTGGCCTCACATAGTCCAAGGATGTGCCATGTACATATTTCCATCTCATGTGCAAGTTCTTTCATGTTTCCTGTTTGGTTAAGTGTCCTTACATTCCATGATGCAATATTAACGTAGTCCCTCTCACGGATCTTTTTGGGTGAGGGTCCATCAGTAGCATATTTGTCAGGTCCGTCCTGATGGGAGACGGATGGCGCGGTCATTGGTAACCCGGGCTATGACCGATCCGGTATCGACTTTGGTGCTTTGTTCATCATGTAGCGTGTCTGCTGCAGATTTTTTTCAAACCTGGTGGAGCCCATCCCTCTCCAGGCGGCTATTTGATCCATAGCTGGAACATTATTTGTGGGGGTCGGTACATGCCCTCACACTGGTGGGCCCTGCACCCCGCACATATCGTTGTTATGGGCTTACTAAACACAATTTGGCGGGCAGTTTACCTTCTACATAGTAAGTATAGTCTCAAGAACATTATATTAATTAATGCATGAATAACCAAGAACATACTACGTTCTTTTGAAAGAAGGCAGTGTCAATGGCGATTTTCGACAACAAATAATTGTTGAAAACGTTAACAAAACCTTATTGCGATTGCTATCTTTCCAAAGCCTGAGACCATGAGGAGAGAACGTGACTCTGTCCAGGTCTCCTACAATGTCAAGTGCGCGGGCCCCGCGTTTTGGCTTCTTGAAGTCAAACAGGAATATATTGCCTGGCTTTTTTATCCATTCCCTGTCCAATATTAAGGTAAATATCAATGGATTGTTTAAACAAACCACAGTGTTTTACTAATGTGTGCATCTACGCCCTACCAACAATAAGGACGATACACACACAAACACACACACACACACACACACACACATATATATAATTATACAATCGACGAGAACAAATATATATATAATTATATATATATATATTTGTTCTCGTCGATTGTTATAACTGTAGTTACACTATTATATATTTTTTTAATTGCAATACAACTGCATTGTTTTGTTGCATCCAATTATGGCCAATAGCCTATGTTACGACTATTGGCTAACACATCGCTTTTGAAATGACACATGCGGGATACTAACGTCATATGTCAAACGAGTGTTGTCAACCATGGAAATAGCTGGTATCCACAACTTGAGTTAATGGATGATTGCACGCAACAAAATATTGCAAAAGTATCTGCCAATTTCAAATTCGCATATATATTTGATTAGCTGAAAACTGTACAAAACCATTGTGTGTGCACGTGTGAGCACAGGCACTTGTGCTTGCATGCGTTTTTGTGCCTGTGTGTCTGTGCGAATGTGCGCGTGTACAATACCAGCTATACACCGCTATTAAACATAAACGTTACTGTCGGAATATACAGTAGCGCTCTTTCTCTTCATAATAATTATGCAATAAGTTCATATACAAAATCGACATTTATATTACCCAAATACAGCGTACTAGTTCCAATTTCTATTACTGCCAATTATTATGCGTCGCACTTGAATGGAAACTTTCCATTTCTCTTGCACCTGCGGCAGAATAACTACTTCTACTACTACTACTACTACTACTACTACAACTACTACTACTACTACTACTACTACTTCTACTATACTATTACAACTACTATATTACTACTTCTACTATACTACTACAACTACTATACTACTACTTCTACTGCTACTATTACTACTAATACTATTACTACTACTACTACTACTTCTACTATACTACTACAACTACTATACTTCAACTACTACTGCTACTACTACGACCTCTTAGATCAAACCGGGTAGACGAAGTGCTAGCCGCAGTGAATCAACCCTCACCAATGCCTGGCACCAACGTACAACGGCCCGGCTGGTGGTTGTATGTTTGAAGAGGAAACGTCCTTAGTAGTAAAGGAGGTTAAGTACGCCGTATGGTTTGATTATGATGGGTGCAAGTGCAAAGTACCCGGATGTAGGTCAAGGACCCGGATGTAGATCAAGGTCAAAGTTCAAGGTCAAGGACCCGAATGTAGGTCAAGGTCAAATATCCGGAGGTATGTCACGTGGCGCCGGTGGCGCCACCTGTTGGATAGGCCATGAACTAAAATAGCGCCACCTCGCGGATGTTTCCCCGAACTAAATTGGGTTGACCATTAGCGCCACCTAGCGGAATTTTTCGGAACGACGACAAAAAGGTCTCGGATTAGGCCACGTGGCGCAAGTGGCGCCACCTAGCGGATATGTCACGAACCAAAATAGCACAGCCCTGGCGGATAGGTCATACACTAAATCAGCGCCACCTATCGGAACGGAAATAGTCTGACCCATAGCGCCACCTAGCGGATTTTTTTGAACTAAATGTTGGTGTACTGCCCAAATTCGTGCATCTTGGTTTGACCCGTAGCGCCACCTTGCGGATTTTTTGAGAACTAAATCATCAACCTGACCCCCACCACCTCCGACGAAGCGTCAGAAGCTTCACGAGATTTCGGATGACACATCACACGAGAGTACGGTTCGACGAGTTATCGCGTCAAATCCCTCCGTTTTCAGGAAAATAGACGTGTTATCGCACCCCATGTCCTCCTTTTTCAGGAAAATAGACGTGTTATCGCGTCAAATCCCTCCGTTTTCATGAAAATAGTGTTATCGCGTGGGATTTGCTTCAACACTCACTCACTCACTCACTC
>OZ023212.1:43243383-43290883 GCA_963995525.1 Escarpia spicata | reverse complement strand
AGACAAGAGACGAGACTATGACAGAGATGTGTCACGAGACTTCGGATGACCCGAGACAAGAGACGAGACTATGACCGAGATGTGTCATGAGACTTCGGATGACCCGAGACAAGAGACGAGATTACGACCGAGATGTGTCACGAGACTTCGGATGACACGAGACAAGAGACGAGACTATGACCGAGACGTGTCACGAGACTTCGGATGACCCGAGACAAGAGACGAGACTATGACCGAGATGTGTCACGAGACTTCGAATGACCCGAGACAAGAGACGAGATTACGACCGTGATGTGTCACGAGACTTCGGATGACACGAGACAAGAGACGAGACTATGACGAGACTTCGGATGACCCGAGACAAGAGACGAGACTATGACCGAGATGTGTCATGAGACTTCGGATGACCCGAGACACGAGACGAGACTATGACCGAGATGTGTCACGAGACTTCGGATGACCCGAGACAAGAGCCGAGACTATGATATGTGTGTCTGTGTGTGTGTCTGTGTGTGTGTGTGTGTGTGTCTGTGTGTGTGAGTGTGTGTGTGTTGGGAGTGAGTGTGTATGTGTGTATGTGTGTGTGTGTGTCTGTGTGTGTGTGTGTGTATGTGTGTGTGTGTGTGTGTGTGTGTGTGTCTGTGTGTGTGTGTATGTATTTGTGTGTGTGTGTGTATGTATGTGTGTGTGTGTGAGTGTGTCTGTGTGTGTGTGTGTGCTTCCGCGAATGTTAGAACTGTAGAGTCAGCTATCATCTCATTTGCATAACCAATCAGACCGAACGTGCATCACGTGACTTCCCTTAACACAAAAACTGTGCACGTCCACGAGAGAGGCAACATTCGACGCCACTCAACGAACACCAATGTAATTAGTTCATGAGATAAGCGACATCCGACACCACTCAACGGACACCAATGTAATTAGTCAGAGTATGGCCATCTACCGATGATGGCAATACTCTGACTAATTACATTGGTGTCCGTTGAGTGGCGTCGGAAACCATGATGGTCACCTCTTTGAATGAAGTCCTGTCAGGTGGTTGTCCTTACATGTTATTGACAGTCGTTTTCGATCATAGCAGTTTTCAAATTCGATTGCTTTGACAACCTCTACAAGGGCCGGTACGTCGGAAGTGACGTCGCACCGGATGTTACTTGACTGTCATGGCGGCCTCTACGCTTCGGGTATTCCCGGAAGTGTGTCAACGAATAGAGATCTATCATGGTCGGTAGATGGCCATGCTCTGACTAATAACATTGGTGTCCGTTGAGTGGTGTCGGATGTCGCCTATCTCATGAACTAATTACATTGGTGTTCGTTGAGTGGCGTCGAATGTTGCCTCTCTCGTGGACGTGCACAGTTTTTGTGTTAAGGGAAGTCCCGTGGTGCACACATGTTGAAAAGATAAACTGTTAGAAAACGACGAAGGGACGGCGTGAGTGAGTGAGTGAACAGATACGAAGTGTGAGTGAGTGAGTGAACATATACGAAGGGTGAGTGAGTGAGTGAGTGAGTGAACATACACGAAGGGTGAGTGAGTGAGTGAGTGAGTGAACATACACGAAGGGTGAGTGAGTGAGTGAGTGAGTGTTGAAGCAAATCCCACGCGATAACACGTCTATTTTCCTGAAAACGGAGGGATTTGACGCGATAACACGTCTATTTTCCTGAAAAAGGAGGACATGGGGTGCGATAACACGTCTATTTTCCTGAAAACGGAGGGATTTGACGCGATAACCCGTCGAACCGTACTCTCGTGTGATGTGTCATCCGAAATCTCGTGAAGCTTCTGACGCTTCGTCGGAGGTGGTGGGGTCAGGTTGATGGTTGGGTTGGTTGCCGGAGCTGATGACAGAGACGAAATTGTTTTGCTCGACAAACTGGTCGTCGAACTTGTCGTCAGACTGGTCGTTGGAATGGTCGTTGAACTGGTCGTCGAACTGGTCGTCGAACTGGTCGTCGAACTGGTCGTTGAACTGGTCGTTGAACTGTCTGGTCGTTGAACTGGTCATTGGACTGGTCGTTGAACTGATCGTTGAACTGGTCGTTGAACTAATCGTTGAACTGGTCATTGGACTGGTCGTTGAACTGGTCGTCGAACTGGTCGTCTAACTGGTCGTCGAACTGGTCGTTGGACTGGTCGTTGTTTGGGTCGACAGGTCGAGTGGTCCCATAGCCGGAGAAGGCTGCGCCTTCGGTAGCAAAATCCCTTGTCGGACGTTATCACTAGTCATGTTGTTCATCTTCCAAAATGTTCAGCAGAACATAAAGTTCACGTGGGCGTGTCGAAAGAACACAGATTGTAGAGTAGAAAATTCAAAAGCACAGACTGCAGAGTTTTAACGATGTCACTGCATCATGACGTCACATAAAGTTGTGTTTGTGGTTGATGATGTATCCGTCACGGGGCTCTATTGCACGCAAGCGTGCAAGAGACACGAATTTGGGCAGTACTTCTACATTTAGTTCACAAATTATCCGCTAGATGGCACCACTTTGAAGTGCATGGCATATTCGCCAGGTGGATTTAGTTAGCAAAAAATCCGCTAGGTGGCGCTACGGGTCAAACCAAGAAGCACGAATTTGAGCAGTACACCTATATTTGGCCGGAAAAAAAATCCGCTAGGTGGCGCTACGAGTCAGACAATTTCCGTTCCGAAAAAATGCCGATAGGTGGCGCTTTTTAGTTCATGACATATCCGCCAGGCGGCGCTATTTTTGTTCGTGACATATCCGCTAGGTGGCCCACCGGCGCCGAGTGCCCTACATCCGGGACCTTGCTATTTTAGTCCCGGAAAATTCCGCTAGGTGGCGCTAACGGTCAAACCAATTTAGTTCGGGGGAAATCCGCTAGGTGACGCTATTTTAGTCCATGATCTATTCGACAGGTGGCGCCACGTGACCTACATCCGGGTACTTTACCTTGACCTACATCCGGGTACTTTACCTTGACCTTTGACCTTGACGTACATCTGGGTCCTTGACCTTGACCTACATCCGGGTACTTTGCACTTGCACCCATCATAATCAAACCATACGGCGTACTTAACCTCCTTTACTACTGTCCTTCTAAATACGAAAACAGCTAATCCGTAAACCGATGTCATGCCGGTCAGACTCAACAAACTTTTGCATGTAGGCTAAATTGGTGCAACTGCAAGCACAGTTGTGATATTAAAGTAAGCAATATTCACTTAGCCAATATAGTATGCATACATTTTATTATGTTGGCAGATGTGGGGAATTTTATTAAAGGGAATAAAAACATCTATTGCTTGAATTCATATTAAATTAGATCCTGCTATATATTTCCATGTCCACCAAGCCAAAAAAATCCCCCAAAATCGAAGAATTAGAAATTCCACATTTTATGCTGTACATCCGGACATTTTCGAATATGCATATTTTTGGCGCGCTTTTCGGGATGCCGAGATGTGACGTCAGAGTTGACTCTGCCGATACAGCGACCGCTTGTTTACATTCATTCTCAGCAATATGACAGCAGAGGTGGCTGTGTAATGCGAATATCATCATGGTTCATTGTGCGGCATTCGGTTGTAATGCAAACTCTTCTAAACATAGAGCAACACACAATTTTTTTCGGTTCCCTACGGATCCAGTTTTATTGAAGAAATGGATCGCCAAAATCAAGCGAGCTAATTTCAAGCCGACGAAACACAGCCGGCTTTGCTCCGCTCATTTTGAGAAAAGCTGTTTCGATCGCGATCCGGAGATGTTGGCAACCCTTGGATATCTTGGTGCTCGAATATCGTTGAAAAGCGATGCAGTCCCAACAATATTCCCGGCAGTAGAAGCTGCATTGATGCCGTCAATCCGCAGAAGACAGGCGTCGGCACGGGCAGGATCGACGGCCGCTTTGCCCGAGTCGAAGGCAAGCGGGTCTCGCAAGCGTTGTTCCAGTGACGCATGCTCCGCTGCCGCTGTGACTACAGCCGGCTCAGCAACTACACCCATGGCTTCTTTGGGGTACCAGGTTCCTTCGACGAGTGGTGAATTTACGAGGTCTGCTTACCGAAAGCGGCAACGAATCAAGGTAATTCTTACATGTTATATCTACTATTATTATTCTATAGGTCTAGTATAATGCCTGGACTGGACGGTCTCGTGTGTGTCAAGTGTCAAAATAAGTTATTCAACTTATTGTCATTGTATCCCATTGGTTCCAATCATATCACGAAACTCTTCCTAAGTATCTGATATTCTAAATATTGTAGTTATGCACGATACTACTATAATAAATCTACATATACTCAGTTTTGTGGAAAATTTGATAGTGTAATCAAATCGATTCAGGTGACTGTTTTTATCATTATCATGGTTACAGGAATGTAAGGCATTTAATTAATCTATTTAGTTTTACATGCAAATAAGAAATAATTATTTTAATTATACTCGTTGCCGAGTCAGGTTAGTCTGTTATAATGTTTTTTAAACCGTAAGAAGCAATACTTGGATATAGAACATTGCAATGTGAATTTGCAGATGGAAGAATAATTATATTTTCAAATGTATTTAACGTTGAATTTGCATAAATTAATTATTATTTTTCATACATAACATTTGTTGTTTTTTAAATGACAATACTTGGACTTTATGAAAGTGCCATGCATTTTGATCAACATCAAATATATGTACACATAAAGTACCATGCATAAGTTATATTTTTAAAACAAAAATTTATAAATTAGGAAGTGGTCTGTCTCACTCTCATAGTTGGAACCAGTTGCTGGCAATCTCCTCCTCTGACACATGACTCACTAAAGTCTTATGTCATCAATGACTTGCTGAAGAATTATCCCCCATCAGTATTCTCTGTAGAAACAGTTTATTACAGTGTTTGGCACCTGTCTGCTAATCCAGCTAATTGGACTCCTTTGTTGTGACTTCTCCACTTGACTGAGGAACTAAGTGTAGTGTTTGCCCCAGTCAACTGATCAAAGATCAAATCTAATTAATTACCAGTTGACATTGCACTTTGTAGGTCTTTCCTGCTATGAATAACAAATACACCAGCCACCTCCAGCTGGCCCACTGCATTCTCCCTCCAGTTAAAATAGTTATCTGAACCTGATCTACTGGTAATTAAAGCATGCTAGGTGGAAATGGCAGGAACTGGGTAACATGGATGTGACATGTCGGATACTTATTATTACTATAATTAACCCATGCAATTAACCCATGCCTAACATCACCCTGATCACCACTGCAATTGATAAACCTTGCAGGTAGATGTGATTAATTATTATTAATATTGAATGGTTACCACATTGAACACCCTGTAGATTACAGTATGTATTCATCGAGTTAATAATATGTTATGTTTAAGTTTTCAAAAGTAATGTTTTCAATAAATATAATTCTTACAGTAGATGCAGCTTTCATAACACACACTATTGTAACACACAAGTACTGTTACATTTGTTACTATAGAATTCTTACAGTAGAGAGCAGCTTTCATAACACACACTATTGTAACACACAAGTACTGTTATATTTGTTACTATAGAATTTTTAATATTTCAATAGTAATTTATTGATTTGTATTTTCATAACTCCATTGCACAGGCCTATGGTGAATTACATTACAGTGTCATATATTGCTATTGCCTAGTTTCCATTTTATTACAGTTGAATATCGAAGACAATGTACATCATGTAATATATACTATTACATTTGAAGGTATTATCATTACATTTTGAATTGGAACTACAGTATGTATTGAGATAAATATTTAGCACAAAAATATAATTATCGTATCTTGTATTATCTACAAACAACGTTTACGGATAGAACATATTTTTCATTTTATGTCTGTATAACATGAATGAATGGAAGACAAAAGAAATGTCACTGCAATTTAATAGATTGCAATCAGTGTAATTACACCTTACTGCTTGGTGCATTGCTAATTACTGGCACAAGTCATGATGTTTTTTTTAACAGAAGCTCAGAAATGTACCAAGGACTATTATTCGGCTCCCACATTATTCATGGGATGGATGTTGGCAATCATAAAACCTGGATAAACTAGTTCAATAGGATACAGAAAGCATAATAAAATTTCTATTTTGATGCGACATATATTAATAAACATGTATATATATATTATATGCCAGTTACTATTACATTGTTTCTGTTATTATATTGTGCTTTGTTCAACTTATTGTTACTAATAGGTATTATTATTATTACACCACTCCTGGAGCAGGCTTCCTATTGTGACTATAAAATTGAGTATTGCAGGATTGTTCATGTCTGCAGTCACATATTGTTATGATAGTCACATATTGTTATGATAGTAACTATATCAATGGATAAGGATTCTACTAATGATGTTACAAAATGTCATTAATGAATTTATTTTATTTTTAACTTAATAATGTTATTAAAAAAATCAAGTAAATTTATCAAATAATAAATATGTTCACATTTGGATGTGGGTTGTTGCCCAGCTACCAAGTGTGAAAATGGTCATTTGTTGTGAAACAATAACAATAAATGCAATGCAAGTTGCAAACCTATCTATTGTATATTTAGTAGATGATTAGTTATAACCAAAAATAAAATGTTCACAAGTAATATATTGTCACATTTCCAGGTAATTGTCTGCATAAAAGTGTAACATAACAAAAGTAACTATGTCTCTGTGTAGATTCTGTAGCGTGATATCAATTATTTACGATGTTTTTATCATAGAATAAACAATACATACCTTGCAACTTGAAATAAATTTATTATTTTGTATTTCTCACAACTAGGCAAATAGTCTTTTCACACTTGGAAGCTGGGCAAATGACTAGACAAATGAATGTACTCCTTTCTGACAAGATGGTAAAAGACAGGATTTTGTTTGCATTTTGTTAGAAATCTACAATTTATTTTTTTGCAAATTCTATAAGGCTAATTTTTTATTTTAGTTAGTTGCTGACATTCTGGCAGCAGCTCGAGATAGTCCACCGTCGACCAAGACTGGGTCATCTGAAGATACAGAAAGTGAATATGACAGCTCTCGTACGGATTCCTGTGATACAGAGGATTCCACACCTGAGTCAGTCACAGCTTCCACTCCAAAAAGGAGCAGCAAATGCTTTCAGGTTGACATCAGGCCATCAACTCGCACGAGAAGAGTGCAAGCAGTCTGTGCATCAGAGCAGGTTGCTGTGCAGGTGACATCAGCAGTGAGGTCAATGAGTGTGCAGTGCAGTTTGTTGACTGGTCCGATTAGTGACTCGAGTGACTCAAACGGGGAGGAAGTGACATCTGCTGCAGATCCAGAGTATGTTTGCTCTGACAATGAGTCGACTAGTCGTGACAGCAGCAACAGTGACAGCGATGACCATGTCGACCAGTACACTGACACAGAGGAGGGTGTTACAACCACGACTCCCTTGAGGAAAGATTGCTGCCCTTCCAAGGAGATGTACTTCTTGGTGGCAGAGTCTTCACTCCGTCATCTTTTCGCACGTTGCCGAAACTGCAGTGGCCAAACCAATGTCGTAGTGCAGCAGTTTCTCGGCTCAATGGTGGTGGTGAATGCGAGATGTCTGCAAGGCCACAAGATGCAGTGGGAGAGCCAGCCCACACATGGGACAATGCCATGGGGCAATCTAAGGTGTGCTGCAGCCATCTTGTTCAGTGGAAGCAGTGTGTCTCAGGTCATAACCCTCTCAAAGCACCTTGCATTGCCACTGTTCTCACAGCACACATACAACAAACTGCAAAAATGCTACCTGGTGCCTGCAGTTGTGGAGACATGGCAAAGCCAACAAAGTGCCATGCTGTCTGGTATTGCTGGCCAGAATCTAGTAGTCGGAGGTGACGGCAGGTGCGACTCACCAGGATTCTCTGCCAAGTATGGCAGTTATACAGTGATGGACCTGCAGCGACAGAGGGTGATTGATGTGCAGCTTGTGCAGGTATTTAAAATTACAACTCCTTCATAATTATAATATATAATTACATTTGTTTATTGCAATATAATACTGCATTTGTATAGCAATAATTCTTATGAACATCCTAGCATATAATACACTGTACGCATTAAACATGCGTTTTATACAATGTACAGCACATAAATAAATATATATATATATGTGTTTATATATATATATATCATTATGGGTTAATTCCATGTATTAAATTATTAATTAATGTTCACTTATACTAATTTAATTAATTGCCAATTAATTTTCATTAAGTATTTATAAATAACAAATTTTGGATAACGGGTCTGTATTACTAATTAGAGAACTACTGTGTGTGCTTGTCATTCAGGCAGGGGTAACCGTACACAATAAAATGGCCATTGGTACAGTAGTAACCTGATGGGTAATTATAGACAATAGGTTCTGGGCCTGGATAGTCAGTGGTTGGTGGGCAGCGCCTGTTGTGCTTGCAGACCAATCATGGAGTGACAGTCCCAAGAAGTGTAACTTTCAGAAAGTGTAACTGTAGTTATTTCTTTTTAATACATTTTTTTCAGAGCAACGAGGTCAGCAGTTCTGTGCATATGGAACTGGAAGGCCTGAAACGAGCGCTTGCATTTCTCCAGTCCCGTGGATGCAAACCAAACAGGTTTGTCACCGACCGACATGTCCAGATAAAGAAGTACATGCGAGAACAGCAGCCTACTATACAACATCAGTTTGATGTATGGCATGTCGCCAAAGGTAGGTCAATTGCATGAAACAGTGCAAATTGGTTTCTACTGCAACTTTTTATTAAGTTCATTGTATATCCAACGCTTTTCAGGCAAAGATAGTCTAATTAGATTGCTAGCAGACAGGCGGAGAGTACATGTGCATGCATACAAAAACATATACATGACAATCTATGAGTAAAAGTATGACTGTTCCAATTGTTGTAATTGAGTATATCGAACCAGTATCTGCTTGCTGATAGAATGATCATTATATGGCAAATTAAAATAATGGTTAGGGGACAATGCCCCAATTATATACATAGAAAGAAATACACTGGTTCACTATTAGTGGATGAAGGTTCAATGTTTGTATGTCTCTCTCTCTCTCTCTCTCTCTCTCTCTCTCTCTCTCTCTCTCTCTCTCTCTCTCTCTCCTCTCTCTCTCTCTCTCTCTCTCTCTCCTCTCTCTCTTCTCTCTCTCTCTCTCTCTCTCTCTCTCTCTCTCTCTCTCTCTCTCTCTCTCTCTCTCTCTCTCTCTCTCTCTCTCTCTCTCTCTCTCTCTCTCTCTCTCTCTCTCTCTCTCTCTCTCTCTCTCTCTCTCTCTCTCTCTCTCTCTCTCTCTCTCTCTCTCCTCTCTCTCTCTCTCTCTCTCTCTCTCTCTCTCTCTCTTCTCTCTCTCTCTCTCTCTCTCTCTCTCTCTCTCTCTCTCTCTCTCTCTCTCTCTCTCTCTCTCTCTCTCTCTATATATATATATGTAAGCTGCCTGTATGAAAATATATTTCATAAATACATAGCTGATTGATACAACCATTTCAGTCTTCAGTTGTAACTTACAAATGTGTTTATTTAATACATGCTGAAGTATTCATAACATATGTTGTCAACATATTTGTAGTTGATGATATATCAGTGGCTGTTTCCAGGTGTTGGAAAGAAGCTTGAAAAAGCTGCGAAAAAGGCGGATTGCAGAGTGATTCGCCCATGGATCAAAAGCATATGTAATCATATGTACTGGGCTGCGACATCAAGTGGCGATGACAGCGACCTCAAGGGTGCCAAGTGGATGTCTCTCGTAAATCATATCACTAACATCCATGAGGGACACAGTGACAAGTTCCCAAGATGTGAACATGGACAGCTCGAGGAACGACAGTGGATCACAAAGGGTGAGTACAATGATTGCTTTATGATGGTTGACAGTGCAGTCTAATTTGTTACAGCAATTTCATTACTTTGATACAATGCTGCCTGCTCTATTTTTAGTAACATTATGCAGGCAGTTAAGTAAAATAGTGTGCTTTTTTAGGTCTAGTATTGTTGTGTGTCTGTGTGTGTGTCTGCCTGTGTATTGATATACAGGTATATATATATATATATATATATATATATATACATATATATGTAAGTGTGTGTGTTGCAGGCTCCAAGGCACACAAGGTACTTGACAAAATTGTCAATGCTGGACTTCTGACAAAGGATGTGCGGCACCTCTCGCCAGTGTACCAGACGTATGCACTGGAGGTTTTTCACAACGTTATGAACCACTTCCTGCCAAAGTCTACCCACTTCTGGTATGCAGGCATGACAGTGAGGTGGGTTCATTGATCACTACCACTCTGTGTCGTAGTCTCACAGTGCAGGTGACACTCACTATGCATTATAATGCTATCCTCAAACACAGCATATTTGAATCACACAAATAACATTTCAGTGTTATGTCAACATATAGCTCAAAATTATGGAAAATTAGTATATATAAACACCCACTTTGATATGCTAAATTTGGAGCATGATAAAAATAATTCCTCAACGATGTTCATTTGCCCCTTTCTATGCTCATTGAACCATTGGTCTATAATGTAGCAATTGGTGAAGTATTGGAGAAAACATTGTAGTATTTACTTGTTTTTAGTTTAGATGTTGTGCTTATATATGTTACATGAAACGAATTTCGAATGTTCTTGGTTTGTTGCTCCATGTGCAGGTGTAAGCTGGCTATTTCTAGTTATAATGGCCTTCCATATTTTAGGTTTTTGTAATGAAATTGTCTTGAAATTACAATTTACAAATGTATTTATATTAATGGCAATACACAGTAGGTGACATCTTGTACACCTTCATTGTTGTTCAATCACTAGACTGCTCACTGGTTTACATATGATGCTATATAGGATATGTCTGGCCATCCTGCACTACAATGAGAATGCGGACCGCCCACAGGCCAGAACCCAGGCAGAAGGGAAATTGCAGTGGAAGGTGGTTTACCCAAAGTCGAAGAAGGGACAAGAAGCAGTCGTGAAGCCTGTCAAGGAGAAGGTTACTTATGGTGAGTTCACAGCTTCCCTTGTGCAATTGGATGTTTTAAGGTATGATTACGTTGGACCTGCACTATATTTTTTAAATAAAATAAGACCATGTAAATTTCAACAGATGTATATTTCAGGCTTGTAGGTGCGGGGTGCATGATGTGTGTGAACTGTTTGAATAGATAATAAAAGGGAGGTTGGTGTTTTTTGGAGCATCAATAAAGGGGTGTTGTTGGATGTTTTTAGATTTTCAATGATGTGTGCAGTTTGAGGTATCAAAGGATTGCAATTTATTTTGGTCAGGTAAAAAAATGCACCTTCCATTAATCATGCACGCTGTGAATATATATTTATGATTACAGATGAACATTAATTGGGGATAATTATTCGTTTGCTGTCAGGGTGAAACAACTGAGTGAAATCGCAGTCATATGGTATAATAATAGCATTGTATTTATTACAGAGTACGTCATAAAGCTTATGGACGCTGTCAAGAAACGTCGCCTGGAGTTCCCCAGCTACAGCAAGGCACTAGAAGCCGCTGCACAGACTGGCATCGTAGCACCACCCCCACTAACAGCATCCTACCAGCATGTCCCAAAGCAAGTCCTGATAGACAGACATCGTTCCCGATGCCAGTAGTCCCCATTCATGGCCGTGCATACCGAAATCCGACGTAGATTGCAGATGGAAATGCAGTGCGAATTGCATTGACAACACACGATGGCAGAATCTTCCGGTTGTAGCGTCCTAGGCGATGCCATATCCACATGACAAATCGTCGATACGCAACATGTCTGTAGATGCTGTAAAACAATGGCATTAGATTACCTATTGATTTGTACTGATGTACATGATAACATTAATCATCATCGATTACATCAGTGATGTAATCACCATGTTTCAGGATACACTGTGTAGTGGATACTTTTAAGGTTTTAACAATTTCAAGGACAGTATATTTTTAATTGGCCAATTTCCATTTTAGTTCTGGCATTTTTATCATGTATAACCTAAGTACAGATGTACGAGGGAAAGGTTGAATTGAATTACACCACGTTGTTTTATCTGGCTTTATACCTTATCGTGATACTTACTTGTGTATTTCATCGTTGTCGTCAAGTGGGCCATCAGTACCGTTAAACTCAAACACTGCCAACTCCACAACATGGTGGTTGAGGAAATTTGGGGCAAACCCATCATGTTCTGTGATGCATTTAATCTGTGCATTGCCAGTTTTATTGGCAACTGCACAGATTTCTTGACAACATATGCTTTCATATTCTGTCGGCATAATCCGACAGTTGCCGCATGAACACCTGTAACAAGACATAACTCCAGAATAACAGTTGCTTTTTTTTAAAAATAACACAATGTTCAAGTCTAATGTGGCCATACGCAATATTATGTTTGCTTTTTAAAAAATGAAATTTTTTATTATATGTTGGGTTACTGGCACTACCCACATCAGTTTACAGCAACTTATAAACATATATTTATGATAACAGGTACATAGATATACGCATCAAATAAACAACCAAAATACTCATGAAGTAGTAAAGGAATTTTGGAGTTGATGCATATAAGCCTGTGTTCTACTGTTGACTCTTACAGGGTTCATACATATTTTCAGCAAACAAATTTTAAGGCCTTTTAGGACCATTTCAAGTGTCAGAAATTCAATTTTGAAGGCCAAAAACGATATCATATTCACTATTATATATATATATATATATGTGTGTATATATACATATATTATATCAACAGGCACTGCCATATCGCATGGTGTTGTCAATTCTGCTGATGCATCACTTGCCAATGTTTTGCTTTTAGGATCAATTTTTAATTTGTTACTCGTCGATGTACTTGTAGTGATGAAGAGATGCATGCTCGATAAACCCAACATTTAATTGTTTGATTTGTGTTTCCAGCTCTTCATGTGCAATTTCAATGCATTTTCTACCATCTTTCCCAAATCAATGGTCTTCCGACACGCAAAACAGTTCGCTTTGTGAGGATCGTCTTTCCATTCTCTCGCCCACCCCTACTGGGTCAACCACTTCAAATTGAATAAGCTCTTTCCCATTATTTGTCAACTGCATGCATGCCTAGTCAAACACAATACACATCGAACTGGCGAAATGTGTCAATGAAAATGGCGGTCAATAGCAAGTGGCGAGCCGACAGTCAACCTAGTGAGATTATAGCAAAACAGAAATAGCCAAGTGTGTTACGGGAAGAAACTCCGAATTTGTAATAAATATATATATATATAAGGCGAAAGATTGACTTCCATGTTTCATTCATTTTCATGTCTTGCATTTTGAATTTCAAAACATTTTAAATATAAACATTGATGTAATTCCGATTCCAGCTTTGGGAAAATTTATTGAGGCAAAATTAAAGGGCTTTTCAGGACATTTGATCAATTTTCAAGGCCTTTTTTTTTAATTTAAGGCTTTTTCATGAGACTTTCAAATTCAAGGTCTTTTCAAGATTGTGCGAACCCTGTCTTATGTCAATTGCAATTAATGACAGTTGATGAAGGTTTATATGCTGGGGTTAATCTCCCTAATTGGGAGGTAAGCTTATGTGGTGGACAAGATGTTTACAATTATCACCTAAAGGGATGGGAAGTTGCCCTGTAAAGATAATTGGTCTGTAGATGTGAAGCTAAGCTATTTATTAGCATGTCATAGGTAAAGTAATCAACAAAATGGACTAGATAACTTGTTTATCAATGGGCAGGTATTTGCAGAAGCCATATTCTCATCTGCCTGCAGGGGAAGTATTCCCATGGGTGTTGTTTGGCTTATAACCATTGTCTGTGCACTGTGTGGTGATTCACATTGTGTGCTGCTGTCTGGTTGTTACCAGGTCTACACAGTTACCAACATTTGGAAAGATTCATCCCAGTAACACTGTGTAATGAAACTTGCTTGATGAATTTGTAATGATTCAACCCAGTAAAATTGTGTTCTAAAACTTGCTTGATGAATTTGTAATAAATATGTCACACAAAACTGTGATTAAAAATGCTATGTCCTTATGATTTTTATGGACATAGTCGTAGGGCACATACATACCCACTGGTAACATCTCACATATAAGACCCCTAGGGTTACACTAAACCCCTACTAAAGGCCCTAGGTCTAGGACATAACCCTTCAGGCTATAACCCATTACCATAATTATTCAATTGTTCTGCATGTTGTTTTAATGTTTATTTTAGTTTATTTTGATTATATAGTAGCTATACTGTTGTGTGTCAGACTCAGAGTAATACAAATCATTGTTCCACATAAATGACATAATCATATTATGATCATCTCGCGAACAACTGTCCTATCTAAAAGTGTGGGTTTTCTCCAGAGGGGTGATATCGTAAGTAGCTATAACGTCCTAAACTCGATCCGCATAAACCAGACAACCATGCTTACGACGTTCGACGGTTCGTAACTTTGTGAAGTTTGTCTTTGACATTGACAAGTCTGTTTACAATTACTTCGTCCGATGACCTACTTAGCTACAACCTCTAGCTAACTCTCTGTACAGCTTTGACACCGCATTTTATAATATAACGTCGTACTAAAACGATATCAGTGTTGTTGTCGAAGTTTTCACACCATATGTGTCATTATAATGAAGTTGCAGCTTACCAGTCGGTGTTGCCTGAGCGAACATTCACATTGTGACTGTCCGACTCCGCATCATCTTCTTCGCTACCGTCGCTGAAATGCTCGGAAAGAGCGGAATCAGACGAATCATCCGCTGTAACCGTTCCCGCTAGTGGCTCAAAATCGTATGATTTCACTTGAAACTCTGGGAAACTCCCACTAGCCATGATGTTACAAGAGAATGGAGAGAACAACAATGGCGATGCATAGATGTCAACAAAGCCGAGAGTCATCTTTGACGTCACGATACCACGTGATCGCCTAGCTCATTAAATTTCAACTTTCTGCGGGAATCTCTACACAGACGGGTTTAAAATAGAATTTTGTCTACAAACGTATTTTTCTGTATGTTTTTAATGTTGTCAAATGTTACATACAATGTTAATCTTTGTGTACACATGGAAAACGGATTTTAGCTAATGCCTTGTTTTTATTCCCTTTAATTAAATATCGTGTACAACCTTATTCTTCTCGGACACGAATATTCACCAATAAAGTCTTCCACACTTAATATCTAACACATTTCGTACATTTATATTTAAGTACTATCAAAATGAGAAATATAACAAACAGAAGAATAGTATCAATATAAAATATTTCAGCTGTAAAAGAGATACGAATATGTCTAGAAGAACAGTCATAATGACCAACACACAAGAACGTACACAGTATTATGACAGACTTACGATAACGGACAGCACACGAGTATTGTGTAGCCAACGGTGGAAACAACGACAACTAGTCGCAGCATGGTTGTGTCAGCCGAAGAGCATGAACCAGACGGAGCAGCGGATTACGACAACCACATCAAATCAGAGACAGCTGAGAAAAAACGTGGACAGTTAGCTCCTGTTCATCTGAGTCTTACTCGTAAAGTCGAACTGATACCGGATACCAACAGTGACGCAAACAGTTGACGAGTTAATGATCCGGCACATTTGAAGGTGTATAATGATGGCAACGGTGCAGGCTATCCTCAACCGGCCATACACAATGGAGTATTCGATTGCATGTGCATTAACATGCGTATTCCAGCAATGTACTGATACTAGTATGTCATATGACGTAGATATACAAAAAAAGACATTATAATTTCTCGCCAAAAATTGACTCCATTTCAATACACAGACAATGCTAATTCTCGAAATAACATCTGTAGTGAGATGATGGTGGGTTACGCTGGCGCAATGGCGTAACGCGGTGGAATGATGGCGTGGTAGCATCAATTCATATACATAGAGTCTTTCCAAAACGAAAGTGCGATACATCGACGGCGACGTGGTGGTGGTAATATTTGTATCACGTCCAGTCTTTGCTCCAACGCATCGCGCCATCGCATTAACTTTCAACCGCTTGCATAATAAGGCTTGTAGATTCTCCCGCTTCGAAACACAACGCATGGCGGCATTATAAATATATATGTTTTATCAAATAAACACATACTATTTGTTCTTTTTATTTCACGTCTTTTGTTTTCTGGTGTATTGGTGCACAGAGTGCACACCAGCTGCTTCTTCATCCTCCATCCATTTTATCGTAACGTCATGTTATTCTGTATAACATATACCTAACATAACATAACATAACATAGCGCCGCGCAAATTGATTTAGTGAACAATTTTTTGTTGGATATTTTTGTTAGAATTTAAATGTTTCAGAAGGAAACAGTTATATACATGCCGGTGCACCTATTTCGAAGGCGTCGTCTCAGATCCCAAGCAATGATGACAACGTTTTAACATTATAATCGTTGCACGAGTTTCCTCGGAATTATACGTCAACTTATTCGGGGATTTGAATGACAGCGTGAGAACATTTGTATGCATTACTAATTGAAAGATTGTTTCTCCTTAACTAAACATACTTTGGGTAGTCAATGTGATAGCATGCATAGAGTATTATATATACAACATCGCATGATTTTACAATAGAAACTAACGCAGACTATGCGTGTAAGTCGTCGTTTTCAACGCCCTCCTCATCCTCATTGTCATCAATATCATCATCACCATCTTCGACGTAATCTTAGTCATCATAACCATCGTTATCACCTCATCCTGGTCGTCATCACCGACATGATGTTCGTAATCTTCATGATCATGATCATAATCTCCATAAGCTTCACCTTTATCATAATGTTATCGTCTTCTTTATCTTCAACTTCGTTATCAGCATCAACCACGCTTTCAAAATATTCGTCTTCAACAGCTTCATCTTCTACTGAATCATCGTCATCATACGTATTATCCTCTGCAAACTATACACACAATGCACAGCATATTGCGTTTTGGACCTATACGTTAAAGTTGATTGGTATGTATACAATCGACAATTGCGCAATTCAATAACCGCAACTTGCAATGTTACGAAATGATGTTCAACTAAGCTGCAAGCCAACCACTACGTGTACTAATATATGTGATGATGAATTTGGGCGGGGATTCGGAGCTGATGTGGGGAAGAGAGGGCTAAATCGTCATCGCCTGGTCGGGCTATTGTGCCGAAGAGTCATCGCTCCATCGCATCAGTAATAATAATAATCTTTATTGATACATAATGTTAAGTATAGCACAGATGTAGCAGTAATATGAAACATGTATACATTACGTAACAAATGGAACAAAGCAACACATTGCTTGTGTTCCTTATTTATGTCATATTTGAAATGAAAACTATGATTCGTGTACAAAAAACAACATAATACATAAAAATAAACATCTTCATAATAAACTAACTAATTATTTAATAATGCATTATACGAGTACCGTAACACTGAACACCAGGTACATCTTAACATGACAAAATTACATTAAAGCAGAATTTAGCATATATTTGGTAGAATTAGACGCTTGGTCATTTGTTTGAACATATGAAGAGATGTACAATATTGTAAATAGTTATTTGTAATAAATGTATTCCAGATTTTAGGACCAACATAAGCCAAAGACAATTGTCTGCAATTAGTCTTGCAGTATGGTATTTTATATGTTACTTCCTGCCTTGTATTACAGTTATGTGTGGATATTTGCAGGACAAATACATCATGATCTATATCTGGCAACATACCCCTATTATGCTTGTACATTAGAATACAGCATAAATATTTATTTACGTCATAAATATTCATTATTTGATAAGATGTAAATAAAGGAAGCGTATGATCAATAAATCCTACATGACTTATTACACGCAAAACTCGTTTTTGGAGTAAATTAATTTTAGCAAGGTATATATTCGGAGCCCTTCCCCAGACGACATTACAATAAGTAATATATGGGTATATAAGCATGTAATACAGGTTTATCAATGATGTGTTATCTAATTTGTTTGTCACCTTTTTTATAATACCAATATTCTTGTATTCTTGTATTTGATATATATTTAATGTGTGTGTTCCAATTCAATTTATTATTTATAAGCAAACCCAAAAATTATCTCATGTACAGTGTTAATTTGTATGCCGTCTATGTTATTACACCTCTCTCTTATACTGATCGTATTGCTAAAGGTCACTCTGTGAGTTTTCTGTATATTCAAAGAAAGTTTATTAATTTTAAGCCATAAGGATAGTTTTTTATTTCAGAGATCAGAACATTTTCCATTTTATCTATATTGTTGCCTTGTATAAAGATGCTCGTGTCATCAGCAAACATAATGGTAAATGTTGTGTCAGATAAAGTATATAAATCATTTATATAGATAAGAAAGAGTAAAGGTCCCAGAACTGAAACCTGCGGAACACCACATGTTATGTTTTAAAGGGAAGATTTTGTTCCGTAAAATTTTACTCGTTGTTGTTTGTTACTTAAAAAGTTACGAATCCATTGGAGTATATTCCCTCTGATTCCATAATGTGTTAATTTTCTCAATAATATATTATGATTAACGGTATCAAAGGCTTTGGCTAAATCCATAAATAACCCAATTACGTGCTCTTTGGTATCAATTGCCTTACTAATTTTGTCAATTAGCAGTGAAATAGCCATATCAGTGGAATATCCTTTCCTAAATCCAAATTGGGAATTAGACAAGATGTTATGTTTCATTATGTAATTCATTAATATATTGCACATTAATCTTTCAAACACCTTTGAAAATACAGGCAAGACAGAAATAGGCCTGTCATTATTAATTAATGATGTATTGCCATTTAAAAAAACGGGAACTATATCAGCTATTTTTAGTTGATCAGGAACATATCCTTGATCAAATACATCTAGTCGTGTGAATATGATGGAGAATATCAAGCGCACAGCTATATGTGTGTTACATAACCAAAACGTGCCAAACGATTTGAACAATTTTACTGGCTGCATCATATTGACACATAACTCTGCATGTGAATTATTAATGTTACTGCCAGGATACGGGAAAAGAAGCTGATAGAAATAGTATGTATGTGTTAAACGCTGCTACTGCTATGGACGTAACATTACCATTGCACCAGCCGAGAACAATCATGTGGCACGTAACAAGTACATGATCACGCCATGACAGGCCAGCTTGTACTTATTATCGACTTTCTAAGGGACGATGCATGACTTAGTTAGAAGCGCTGCATGAATGATTCTGGGGGATATAAAGTTTAGCGACATAATGAAGGAGTCAGACGATATTTAAGCCACTAGCCGACTGGATGATCGATTGAGTGAGTGTTTGAATGACGGAATGAATGAGTGATTGAGAGCCTTAATAAGTTAATGAGTGCTTGTTAGTGAGAACATGCCTTTGAGTGAAGGAACACTTGAGCAAGCATTGCATGAGTGAGTGAGTGTGTTTGTGTTGTTGCTATTGTAGTTTCCACAACATGTTGTCACCGTCAGTGTTGATGTTTCCTGTTGTGTTATTGTGGCACGGATTTCACACATTGCAATCAAAGTCAGTGTTACAGCTGCTGAATGGGGCTCACAAACAAATATGGTGTCAGCATAATTATACGTTCTGCTGCTGTTTGTACTGTTGCTACTCCCTATTGCTGTATGTTATTGTTGTTGCTGCTGCTACTGCTGTTGGTGATGGTGATACTGCTACTATTACTACTACTGCCGTTGCTGCTTCTGCAGCTGTCAATATTATGCCTGATGAAATAAATCATCATTATCTGTGCTGCTACTTAGTAAGACGTCTGTCGTCGGTCATATTTTTATTGCTGTATGAGTCAGAGTTGTATTGTAACAATTATAAAACGAATGTTGGACCTTCTCTTGTGATGTTGTTGTTACGTTCCCGTTGTTGCTACAGCGATGTAGGTTTCCACACAACTTTGTGACATAGGTGTCGTTGCTCTAGCAATGTTGTAATTGTTTATGTTGTTGGTACAAATGGGATTTCCATATAACTGAGGCTTTTTCTATCAATTGTGTAACTAAACGGCCCATTACTTAATAACAACTCTTTTTTGTTACAAAATCAGGTATTTTATTTGTAATAACGACTCAATGGCTAACAACATTTAGAATACTCCTACCATAGCGCACACAGAAATCGGCATTGACTCCTGAATTTTATTATGAACATTCCATTGCCCAAATGCTGATAAAACACGTGTAGATCATTTTTATTTTCGTAGAAAATGCATAAAAAGTATTAGACATGCAGCTAGCTTTTTCAAGTCAGTTGGCTTAGTTCACATACTACTAGCAACTGTCATTAGATTGAGCGTCAGAGCACCAAAGAAAATACCATCTGCTACACTGAATGCCGATTGGAGATCCATGAAGAATGGTAACAACATACAAAGACAATGCATCGTTGAACTCAATAATAAATACGCTATTCTTTGCTGATATATAGAGCAACAACACGATTAGAAAATACAAATGACTAATGAAAACAAGCCGTTACGTAGCAAAACGAATACTGCCAAGAAAGAAAACACCGACAAAATATAATTATGCATGACAGCCCGCATGTTAGTCAAGCAAAGAATAAACAAACTAAAGAACCTACCAAACCCAACAGATACGCGTACTAATGTATACAAACAAGCAAAAGAGATAATATTATACTACGCTGACAATGACAACAAATTACCGAAGTATCAGCCTGATACCAATAACAGCTTTGACAATTTTCATAAGTTTCGTCATTATCATCATCTTCTTCACCACCTTCATTTTAGTCTTCACCATCATCTTGTTCTTCGTTTTTATCATCTACGTCACCAGCATGACCACCATATTCATTTTCATTTTTATATTTATCTTTATCTTCTTCATCACGTTCAACTTTATCATCATCATCATCTTCTTTGCCATAAACATAGTCTTCTTCTTCCTCTTCCTCTTCATAGTATAATTCATCGTTAGCCTCCTATCCGTGTGTTTCATCATCATCATCTTCGTCTTCTTTTTATTTCACGATGGGTCGTTTATTACAATATGGGTTGTAACAATCATCCTTGTTGTTGCTGCTATATATGATGTCGATACTATGATATATTTAAACAAACTGGCGTTCTTTGTAACCCACTTGTTATCTACATGGTCTTAGTTAGTCAATCCTCTGACCATACAAAGCGTCAATGACATATTAGTTTACACTAACGGATACAAGCGTTTCCATTAATCTGTAATTATTATGTCATTACATCAGAACAACGAAGCAACTTGAAACTTCAAACTACTTACTAAATGTTCTCCGTTACAAAATCCAACGCCACGCCTATCAAACAGATAGCAACACGATGTAATTCACACGTTCTTACTGACATTATGGTTTGTATATCGAATATACCGAAAAGTCGGTCAGCCGTCTCACGCACAGGTACCAGTTACACGAAGGATCCCCAGTGTCTGCTTATAACTACAAGGCATAGTCAAATGAACTAGTCATTTGTATTTCGTTATATACTGCACTTACCTTGCTTGGTATATATATATATATGTATGTATTAATATATATATATATATATATATAATAATAAGAAGAAGAAGATAACTTGTATTGTACCTAAATCCTTGGAAACTAAGCTCATATATATATATACTATATTGTATTTTGTTTATCGTTTGTTTTTTGTTTTTCTGGTAGAGCTCTTAGTTTTGTCTGATATATAACAGATAGGCACAAGGTAGTAATGATTGAAATGATCTTTAATTATCAGTCCTTACTTAAGTGGTTTTCGTCATTATTCTTTTCTTGTACCGTTACATTTCACTCTCCACATAAAAACATTTAACTCAGTTAATTACATTTCTTGATAAATATCTACTCGTAATACTAATTGCTACTTACATCAGCTCATAAATTGTCTTAGTGAGATTTTCTACAGAGCAACAGTGAGAAGATTAAAGTTAAATGCTGAGAGAGTCAACGTGAACAAAATACCTTTTTCCGTACTCAGTATGCCAAACCTGCGCAAGTAGTAATAGAGGTTTGGTAGCGCGGGCAACTTGAGTTTGAGGGGAGCAAGAGCAAAAGTACCCGGATATAGGTCAAGGTCAAATACCCGGATGTAGGGCACGTGGCGCCGGTGGCGCCACCTGTCGGATAAGTCATGGACTAAAACAACGGATTTTTGTGTGAACTAAATATATGGATCAAAGTTCAGTGCTGCCCAAATTCGTCTTGGTTTGGCCGTTAGCTCCACCTGGCGGATTTTTTGTGAACTAATATGGTTCTAAAACGGATAAGTTGTGAACTAAATGTAGAAGTACTGCCCAAATTCGTGTCTCTTGCACTCTTGCGTGCAATAGAGCCTCCTCACGGATACATCACGAACTACAAACATCATCCCTGGCGGGGCAAGTAAGCGAACCCCATGTTAAAGCATAGGACATTTTTATCGTAAAGGTATACGACCACTTTTTGAATAAAATAACATATACCGAACAGCATTTGAATATGTCACACACGAGATTGCTTGACCCGTGGGTCCAGGCTCTGCCTAGGGGCCGAGCCTTTATTTGTTTGACTACGACATGTCGAAAATGTGGTGTTATAATAGGGGTAATGTGTAACAAAAGGGTTATAAATTCAACGGAGATCCTTTTATCTGAAGTAATGTATACGAAATGTAGATTATGTATAGGACTATGTTATTTTCGTTTTTTCGAACAGAGTGACCATTTTGGAATTAGCCCTTTGGTGTATGTTACAAAAACCCGTACTCGAGACGTGTATGGACACGTTTGTTTGTCGCAAGCACGCGCACCCTGTATGACGTCATGGTACGCGCAGTAATTTTGTACACGAAGTGAGTTGTTCAAGCAGATAGTGCTTTGGTTAGACCTTGTGTTGAACTTGCGCGTATGTAATGTAATCCCTTCATGTGACGTCATGATGCAGTGATGTCATGGTCAGTGACGTCATCAAACTGCTATGCGCAGTCATTTTGTAATTTTGTACGCGAGGTGAGTTGGTCAAGCAGGTAGTACTTTGGTTAGACCTTGTATTGAACTTGCGCGTATGTAATGTAATCACTTCATATTACGTCATGATGCAGTGACGTCATGGTCAGTGACGTCATCAAACTGCTATGCGCAGTAATTTTTTACACGAAGTGAGTTGGTCAAGCAGGTAGTGCTTTGGTAAGACCTTGTATTGAACTTGCACGTATGCAATGTAATCCCTTCATATGACGTCATGATGCAGTGACGTTATGGTCAGTGACGTCATCAAATTGCTATGCGCAGTAATTTTGTACGCGAGGTGAGTTGGTCAAGCAGGTAGTACTTTGGTTAGACCTTGTATTGAACTTGCGCGTATGTAATGTAATCCCTTCATGTGACGTCAATTAAATAAGTAATTGCGCATGCGCAATAGTGGCTATTCTTATATGTCGTAGGTTGTCGACCCTTTGATTAGGTGTAGGCCTCTCCTAGTCTATACATTTACATAGGTCCAAAAACAAAAACCTGGTAAAGCATAGCCATAGGCATATATATATATATATTATAGGGGCTAAAGACTACCTGCCCTGCAGCACATAACCACGGACAAACAACTTACAAACACCGACAAACAGCTCATAACCACTGACAAACAACTTACAAACACTGACAAACAGCTTATAAACACTGACAAACACCTTACAAACACTGACAAACAGCTCATAACCACTGACAAACAACTTACAAACACTGACAAACAGCTCATAACCACTAACAAACAACTCAAAAACACTGACGCCTGTCATGGCGGCCTCTACGGTTTCACCATTTCCGGAAGTGTGTCGACGAATAGAGATATGTCATGGTCGGTAGATGGCAATACTCTGACTAATTGGTGTCCGTTGAGTGGCGTTGGGAACGATGATGGTCACCACTTTGAATGAAGTCCTGATACAGTTTTTGTGTTAAGGGAAGTCACGTGATGTACGTTCGGTCTGATTGGTTATGCAAATGAGATGACGCCGAAAACTAGTGTATACAGTTTAGTGTTTCGGTCATAGCAGTTTTCAAATGCGTTTGCTATGGCAGTCTATACTAGGGACGCTACGTCGGAAGTGATGTCACACCGGAAGTTACTTGACTGTCATGACGGCCTCTGTGCTTCGGGTATTCCCGGAAGTGTGTCCACGAATAGAGATCTATCATGGTCAATAGATGGCGATACTCTGACTAATTATATTGGTGTCCGTTGAGTGGCGTCGAATGGCGCCTCTCTCATGGACGTGCACAGTTTTTGTGTTAAGGGAAGTCACGTGATGCACGTTCGGTCTGATTGTTTATGCAAATGAGATGACGCCGAAACCTAATAAGTGTTTGGTGTTTTCTTTATCCGACAACTTTGATTCTTGTCACACGCTGATCTAAGTGTTTGGTGTTTCGTTTGTCACAGAATCCTGCAAGTTTGTTACACATGTACATAACAGGCTAAAGTCTCCGTGCTGAACTACACAGATACATCACTGGCCAACGTCTCTACTGAACTACACACAGACATTACCAGCTAACGTCTGTAGTGAACTACACACAGACATTACCAGCTATCGTCTGTAGTAAACTACACACAGACATAACAGGTGGCGTCGAATGTCGCCTCTCTCATGGACGTGCACAGTTTTTGTGTTAAGGGAAGTCACGTGATGTACGTTCGGTCTGATTGGTTATATAGAGATCTGTCATGGTCGGGAGATGGCAATACTCTGACTAATTACATTGGTATCCGTTGAGTGGTGTTGAGAACCCTGATGGTCACCTCTTTGAATGAAGTCCTGTCAGGTAGTTGGCCTTCGCCATCGTGTGGTGTAGTACTCCGATTATCCACTAGGAGTCGCTATGCCAGATGTGATGTCATACCGGACGTTACTTGAATGTCGTGACGACCTGTCATGGCGGCCTCTACGGTTTCACCGTTTCCGGAAGTGTGTCGACGAATAGAGATCTGTCATGGTCGGTAGATGGCAATACTCTGACTAATTACATTGGTATCCGTTGAGTGTTGTTGAGAACCCTGATGGTCACCTCTTTGAATGAAGTCCTGTCAGGTGGTTGTCCGTACATGTTATTGACAAAGTCGTTTGAGTGGCGTTGGGAACGATGATGGTCACCACTTTGAATGAAGTCCTATCAGGTGGTTGTCCTTACATGTTATTGACATAATCGTTTTCGCTCACAGCGGTTTTCAAATTCGCTTGCTATGGTAGACTCTAACACACACTCACACACACACACACACACACACACACACACACACACACACACACACACACACACACACACACACACACACACACACACACACACACACACACACACACACACACACACACACACACACACACACACACACAAACACACGCACACACGCACACACACAAACACACACACATACACACACACACACACACACACACACACACACACACTCACACACACACACACACACACACACACACACACACACACCACCACCACCACCACCACCAACACCACCACCACCACCACCACACACATACACACACCACCACCACCACCACCACCACCACACACATAACACGTCTATTTTCGTGAAAAAGGAGGGATTTGACGTGATAACACGTTTATTTTCCTGAAAACGAAGGGATTTGACGCGATAAAACGTCGAGCCGTACTCTCGTGTGATGTGTCATCCGAAGTCTCGCGGCATCTCTTGTCTCGTCGGTACTCTCGTGTGATGTGTCATCCGAAGTCTCGTGACAAATCTCGGTCATAGTCTCGTCTCTTGTCTCGTGTCATCCGAATTCTCGTGACACATCTCGGTCATAGTCTCGTCTCTTGTCTCATGTGATGTGTCATCCGAAGTCTCGTGGTATATCTCTTGTCTCGTCCGTACTCTCGTGTGATGTGTCATCCGTAATCTTGTGACATAACGGGTGATGTGACATCCGTAGTCTCGTGACATAACGGGTGATGTGACATCCGTAGTCTCGTGACATAACGGGTGATGTGACATCCGTAGTCTCGTGACATAACGTGTGATGTGTCATCAGTCGGTCTGAGTTCATTTCGTGCCGCGTGTTCGGCTAAGTTTGTGTTTCTTTTGTACAACTCGTGTCTATAGTTCGATTCGTGTAGCGTGTTGGTCAAACTATAGTGTTTCGTTTTCGCAACTATTTGGTCTGAGTTCGATTTGTATAGCGTATTCGGTTAAGTTTGTGTTTCGTTTGCGCAACTAGTTGGTCTGAGTTCGATTTGAATAGCGTATTCGGTTCAGTTGTGTGTTTCGTACCACGTGTATGTATCTATGAGTTCATTTTCGGTTACCCGTGCCAGGTTATTTGTTTTACGACCGAAGCTAATTTGGCAGGTTTTAACGAAGAAGCACGAATTTAAATACTATAGTCCGAAAAAAGATAAAAACGTTCTAATGGACATTTGTACACTTGGCCCTAAATACCGTAAACTATATAAATACTGGTACATCTTATCTGGGAGGTTATTGGGTGTCTAACATAACGCTTCATTATCATGACGCTTCACTTTCCTCGAACAATATAGATAGCGAGCACTGCGCCGTCTTTTATTGCTATATGCTCTTTGATATCAAGGCGAGCGAGTCGACATTGTGCATCGCACATAGCGTGTTTATTTATTTAATAATAATGTTGAACGCAATTATAGACATACGTACATACGTACATACGTACATACGTACACACATATAGGTTAAGAACACTAGCGTGATAAAATGCTGAAACGGTATTGTTGGTCTCTAGGCACAGATGAGACATACATGTAGATGAGCCTCGAACAAGGAATACCTCTTCAAAACAGTTTGACACCAGTTTGTGTACAGGCTATCAACTGCTGTAATAACTTCAAAAAGTTCGGTAAGTACAAATTTCGTATGGCGAATACTGTTACATGACCAGTTTGACCAAAATATTACACAGATAGCTGGTAGTTTGAATGTTTTAGCAGATAAGTTCGTATAATCCCCTATGCCTTATTAACACTGGACAAATACACGGATGCTTTTTCAACATAGAACCTTGAGGCTTGATTTATACCAGTTTATACCAGTTCATACCGGTTAACAGGGAAATTTTTCACTCGATATAACATGTCAGTGTTTTTGAGTTGTTTGTTAGTGGTTATAAGCTGTTTGTCAGTGTTTGTAAGTTGTTTGTCAGTGGTTATGAGCTGTTTGTCAGTGTTTGTAAGGTGTTTGTCAGTGGTTATGAGCTGTTTGTCAGTGTTTGTAAGTTGTTTGTCAGTGGTTATGAGCTGTTTGTCGGTGTTTGTAAGTTGTTTGTCCGTGGTTATGTGTTGTAGGGCAGGTAGTCTTTAGCCCCTATAATATATATATATATATATATGCCTATGCTATGGCTATGCTTTACCAGGTTTTTGTTTTTGGACCTATGTAAATGTATAGACTAGGAGAGGCCTACACCTAATCAAAGGGTCGACATATAAGAATAGCCACTATTGCGCATGCGCAATTACTTATTTAATTGACGTCACATGAAGGGATTACATTACATACGCGCAAGTTCAATACGAGGTCTAACCAAAGTACTACCTGCTTGACGAACTCACCTCGCGTACAAAATTACTGCGCATAGCAGTTTGATGACGTCACTGACCATGACGTCACTGCATCATGACGTCATATGAAGGGATTACATTGCATACGTGCAAGTTCAATACAATGTCTAACCAAAGCACTACCTGCTTGACCAACTCACTTCGTGTACAAAATTACTGCGCATAGCAGTTTGATGACGTCACTGACCATGCCGTCACTGCATCATGACGCCATATGAAGGGATTACATTACATACGCGCAAGTTCAATACAAGGTCTAACCAAAGTACTACCTGCTTGACCAACTCACCTCGCGTACAAAATTACAAAATGACTGCGCATAGCAGTTTGATGACGTCACTGACCATGAGGTCACTGCATCATGACGTCACATGAAGGGATTACATTACATACGCGCAAGTTCAACACAAGGTCTAACCAAAGCACTATCTGCTTGAACAACTCACTTCGTGTACAAAATTACTGCGCGTACCATGACGTCATACAGGGTGCGCGTGCTTGCGACAAACAAACGTGTCCAGACACGTCTCGAGTACGGGTTTTTGTAACATACACCAAAGGGCTAATTCCAAAATGGTCACTCTATTCGAAAAAACGAAAATAACATAGTCCTATACATAATCTACATTTCGTATACATTACTTCAGATAAAAGGGTCTCCGTTGAATTTATAACCCTTTTGTTACACATTACCCCTGTTATAACACCACATTTTCGACATGTCATAGTCAAACAAATAAAGGCTCGGCCCCTAGGCAGAGCCTGGACCTACGGGTCAAGCAATCTCGTGTGTGACATATTCAAATGCTGTTCGGTATATGTTATTTTATTCAAAAAGTGGTCGTATACCTTTACGATAAAAATGTCCTATGCTTTAACATGGGGTTCGCTTACTTGCCCCGCCAGGGATGATGTTTGTAGTTCGTGATGTATCCGTAAGGAGGCTCTATTGCACGCAAGCGTGCAAGAGACACGAATTTGGGCAGTACTTCTACATTTAGTTCACAACTTATCCGTCAGATGGCACCACTTGTAGTTCATGACCTATCCGCTAGGTGAATTTAGTTCCAAAAATCCGCCAGGTGGCGCTAACGGTCAAACCAAGACGCACGAATTTGGGCAGCACTGAACTCTGGTCCATATATTTAGTTCACAAAAAATCTGGTCACCCATTTTTAGTTAGAAAAAATTCCACCAGGGGCGATGTTTGAGTTCATGACCTATCCGACAGGTGGCGCCACCGGTGCCACGTGACCTACATACGGGTACTTGACCTTGACCTTTGACCTTGACATACCTCCGGGTACTTTTGCTCTTGCTCTTGCTCCCCTCAAACTCAAGTTGCCAGCGCTACCTAACCTCTATTACTACTTGCGCATTCAGGACGAAGTTTAAAAGTTACCTTTGATGACAACTTATATTTCCGTTATTATCATGTTCTTAATTTAGGCTGTATTTATCGATATCTGCCTGTGTTTGTAGAAACTGCAACTGCACTTGTTACTAAGATACGTTACTATTGTATTTCTCGTAATCGTAATGTTGCCTAGAAGGATATCAAGAAATTACAGTGTGCAAAGTTGCTACAAGTGTTGTAATACGGTTTCAGCGGTTTTCTCACACTGTGTCGCTTCTTACGTCTCTGCATTGCCTTCCTATTCGATATCATATCATTTTTAACATTTGTGCTATTATTTACCAGTCACTCTTGTATTAGCAACCAACATATTTATATCAGTTGCTTACTCCTGTGAGAAAGAATATCACGCTTCGATAATATATTTTGATTTACTTTTAATTCGGCAGTAAAACTTGCTGATTCTTAGTGTTAGATCAGTTGAATATGATATTACACAAAACCATGTAATTTAAAACGTACTTTTATAACCTAGCGTATCAGTTACTTAGCTCCGTGGTGAATGCATCAGTGTGTTTAATATTTTTATATTTTATAATATAAATTTAATATTGCAGATCGATTTTTAGATTGACTAACCCTGTTTTCTTAATGCGCCTCTCATGACCACAGTGTCAGAGGCGCAAAATAATTTACAAAATCATTACTGTTAGTGGTAGTAGTAGGCCTATTACAAATACATTAATGGAAGGCAAAATGTCTTCTAAGCGCACATGTAATGGAATACTACATTGTGTCTGGCCTGTGGAGCACAGACTGCACCGTTTTTATCAGCATACACGATTAGGCGTGGCTAATTGTAACAGCTAATCCATAACTCACCAAAAGTCTCCTTCACTATTGACCCACTGTACCAGTTCGACGTTACACATAATACTCCGACAAACCGTTTGCGGCTGTTTCCAGTTTGCTCTGGCTGCCGTCATCTGCTGTACCGTCTGGTTCAAGCTCTTCGGCCGACACAACCATGCTGCGACATATTGTTGCTGTCTACACCGTTTGCTGCATAACACTCATGTCCAGCCATTCAGCGTAAGTCCTTCGTGATGCTCTGTTCGACATTGTTTTGGTCATTGTAATTGTTCTTCTCGATATGTTCGTACTTGTTGTTAAGACAAATTTAGTGATGATTCATCATAACATCATAAGCATTGTGAAGACGGGTAATTGCTCTGATATATTTGTATTATTGTTAAAAAAACATTTCTGAGTACACAGTCCGATTAATAATTGTTTCGTAATTAAATTTAATTCATTTTAATTAAAACATTAATATGTAAGGTACTGCTCCATTGCAACTCGATGAAGTGTATATCACAGTTGTATGTACAGCCATACCAAATATCGCATGAGCCACGTACGGGCAAGCTATAATTATACCTATATGTTATGAATATACGTTTTCAGGTGGACGTTTTGTACCGACAAGAGGGCATGCGGCCAAAAAGCAAGCCGCTGTAGGCTGGTGCCAGGCATCGGTAGGTGTTCATCTGTTCATCAAACTACTTTATTGGACAGTGTCAGTCCCTGGTACACACACACGCACGCACGCACACACACACACACGCACGCACGACGCACACACACACATACACACATACACACACACACACACACACACACACACACACACACACACACACACACACACACACACACACACACACACACACACACACACACACACACACACACACACACACACACACACACACACACACACACACACACACACACACACACACACACACACACACACACACACACACACACACACACACACACACACACATTTGTATTGATAAGCGTAACATTCGTGTAAATCTTTTAAACTAACTTGTCTGTAGCTGAAAACGTATGCCCCTTCACAACAGCGTAAAACAGGGTCAGGGAGCTGGGTTATAATACAATTGTTCAAAAAAATAAAATAAATGAAACATTAATACTATAACATTGTAATATAATTGCACAGGTAATGCAAAATTGCCGTATATCTATTTGGAAAAATAATATGTTTTAGCCGTTGTTCTATCCAATAAAACATTCAAGCATGTATCATTTGTTTTCATTGTTGATGCAACGGTTAGTGTTACTGCCGGCAGGAGGAGCAGGAGCGCAGCTATAGGTATCGACATATGTCTGTAATCATGGCATCAAAGCTGATATTGTTTTGGATGCGTTTGATATGTTGCTCGTTATTATTTAGTGAGTATACATTGAATCATACCTAATATTGATTCGGTATATTTATACCGATTTCTTGGTCTTGTCTTATCTACTAGATGCCGGTGCTGGGGCCATCGACACGTTACCAAATGGACTGGCCTTTATCTCATCAGTAAGTTCGGGTGAACATTTATATTCAGTATTATTGTTAATCGTGTATATGGTTCTAACTTAAATTTAAGTCTATAACCACGAACAAGAGGAATAAACGTTTTATTTTTGAACTGAATATGACATAACATAAATGAAATACCAACATTATATAGTCCCGGATCGCAGCAGAACTTAAGCTGTTACCATTAAGTAAAATCAAGATAATAATAAACTGGTTGTAATAATATAAATACAGCGACAAATTTATAATCATAGACTAATACACTACCATATAAAATTAGTAGGATGCAACAAGGTCAGTTGAGGAATAATTGAAGAACAATTAGTGTACAAATACAAATAGAACGTAGTGCCAAAAACAACTAGTTTACACATATACACAACAAAAATGAGAGACTACAGAATAAGGGGAACCCAATAATGAGCAAATAATATGCAGTGGTATTTTCATTACTGTTTAAAAAGATGATGGCAATCATAATGAACATGACGATGGTGACAATCATAATGATACCAAACAATAAGTATAAGCATACAGATAATAATTACAAAGGATCGTACGATCTATGCTCCTTCTGCGTGTCCATCCGGCTCCAGCGAGGATAAGTTGAACTTTAATCAAAAGTGCAGGAATAAGCATAGCCATCATAATCAATATGAAACAGAGACCGTATTGACAACAGCGACATTTAGGTAAGTGTTGAGGAAGTAGGAGATACACAATATTAAACAGTTTTGTTTTATAAGAAACTAAGATGAAAACAATAATATTGTATATGTTGCTGGACAGGGCGTTGATCCAAAAGCTTGGGGCAATATATTCCTGTTTGACTTCAACAAACCCAGATGCGGAGCCCAGGCACTAGACATCGTCGGAGATCTCGACAGAGTCACATTCTCTCCACACGGTGTCAGCATCTGGACAGATACCAATCGCAGTAAGGCTATTTGCATGATAGTAATGCTGTGGTCGTAACAAACTGTTACCGTTATCCTGTCGAAGAAACACTATTTTGTGTAGTGCGTCTGTACGTAGTTTTCTTCTTTGGTTGTAGTCTACTGTTGCTCACATACCGTGCATTATCAAATAAATGAATGATCGTGGTCGTAACTTTCCTTTGTATAATTTGTTTTACAATGTTAAATATCTTGTTTTACAGACATAACATACATATTTGTTACCAACGATTTTGGAGACACATGTACAGTGGAGAAGTTTTGTTTTGACGAGAAGAGACGAAAGTTATACCATGTTCGAACGTATCACGACAAGACATTTACTCGGTCAGTGTTGCATGACATGTTTTTTTAATCTTAACTGCTGTATACTGGACCACTCGATTTTTGCTTTACGCCATTTTAGATATCATTCTGCAACGTATCCATATCATTAATCATAACCACTAATTTCATCAATGGCATGCAAACAAAGCGTCAAATAAGTTATTTTCAGTGACAAATTTTTTATTTTCGTCAGACGATCTCACTTCACGCGCCGAACGGAAGCATTCGGTTTCTGCTGCGTGTTGTCCAAAATCATTACTGTACGACACGACGCAACGCATTAACTGTATATAAACCACTAGCTGTTCAATGACTATCATGTGGTGATTAGTGTGAACGGATGCTTACAATTTAGGCGTTCTTTACTCCCAGTGCCCGATAGATCTGACTAAGGACGTATCTAATGCGAGATGCAGCAAAATATCAAAATGCAGCAGAAACCTAGATAGAGCAGAAACTATATGTATATACTATATAGTGTACAGCTGAACTAAGCCTGAAGGACCTTTTAGAAAAAACGTTCAAATGACGATTTCAACATCAACAATGTTTTCATGCACACGTGTAGCATCTTCAACGTTCTAGCGACGGGAGAAGACAGGTTCTACTTCGTCAACGCCTATTAGTACAATTTAGCGTTGGAGATATGTCTTCGCCTTCGCCATGGCAATGTTGGTTTCTACGATGGCACCAAGGGTCGCATTGTCATAACGGGACTCAGCGTTCCGGTTGGCATAAACAAATCGCCAGATGGCAAGTAGGTGTCCGCCGTGTTGTTGTATGTCCGATTTCTTGAATGATGTTAAATGTTTAACTGACAACAAAACCTTTCAGGCACAAACCTTTATCTGGTTATAACAAAGTAGGTTCTCGAAATGTCAAAAGAAATTTTACATCCAAATATGTTGCATGTTGTGGGATACTCCCGTGTTTGCCTTAATTTTTCGAGTCCAAAACCCGAGTGAAACCCGCTTGCGTTGGTAACTACCTTACGATACATTCACTTTGTATGCTACTATAATTTTCTAATACTAATATTCAGTATACGGATAACCTATATGTAACAGTTACGGTGGAGGTATAATTAGCGGCAATAAACGTTGAATAATTATTAAGTTTGTACATGAAATATGTATGGTAGGTATATATGTAAACAACATCTACCTTGCTATATTTATTGAAGATATCTCTACTTGGCGGAGGTTGGTGAGGAACGTTTTACTGTCTACGCCAGGAAGTCGAACAAGAGATTGCGATTGGAGCAGGTAATGCAGCGCGTAAACATGTCAGGGACAAAGGATACGATTAGAAAGGATAATTATGAATTTATTGGTTAGAAATGTTAGGAACGTATATTGAAATATCGACTGATACCAAAGCCGTTTTAATACAAATTTTGAACAATTGTAGACACTTCACAAGGACTCGTCCAAAACTAAGGCCTTTTTTGGAACGGTTCTCTATAGCTGACCAGAACAAAGAAAGAAAAAAGAAGTGAAATCTCTAACGTCGATAGTGTTCAACCGTTGTCATAATATTGTAACACAAACAGAATATGCTACCGTCAGAAAATATTCGAAATAGGTTATGTTCATAACAACACTATACTTTTATCAATAAAATGGTAACTTGAATAATATTTGAGATAGTATAATATCTACAAAAATGTATGTTGTGAATATAGTAGCTTTCACCTACACACGAACCTGCAAACCGAGATCAGCCGTTGTAACCTTTACAGAAATATTATATTAAACTTGTTCTGGCTGATCATTTCGTTTCTGTTGTCACCAGTAACAGTTGTAAATCATTCAGAATTACGTAGCGGTTATATTTCCTTTATTTTATTTTATTACTATTACATTTTGTTTGTTTCTTTCATTTTATGTAACATTAGTTGATCATACGGTGCTGACATACATTCTATGAAAACATAAGCTAAGTATAAAGATTTATTTCTAGACGTTTTAATTTCCGTGATTGTATTGTTTGGACTTATCGCTCATGACGTCTTGTCCGCTATTTGTAGAAGTAATAAGACCGTTAACTCACGTAGTCATTTTATATGTTTTATTTCCGTGTGAATTTGTTAATTCATTCACGATTACGTTTACGTGCTAGTTATTAAAGTGATTAATACTTGTTCTCATCAGCTAGGTTTTCAGCAATTACTGAAATGCTGGGGTTGGTTCCCTTTTTATGTTCTGAAGTGTTCTTATATAGTTACGGTTATTGTAGTTGTTAGCATATCACTTATATATTTTGCGTATTTATTAATAGTTCACGTTTTGAGGATGTTAGACTATGTCATTAAAACAATGTCACCATTATTTCTATTATGTGTTTTATCCTGTTCTGTGGCTTCGACAAGTGATGGTTGGTTGTCAACGCAACATTTTCTCAACTCATGCCAATATGCGATTCGCTGTCCTGTTTACACAGTTTACCATGTCTTACCATTTGTTTTAATCGAAGATTGCTACGAATCCCCTGATCTACACCAACATTGAAATTAGCTATAATTCTACTACTAGAAGGACATGTAAGTCTGAATCATGGGAGAGCTGTTAGGCATACATTCGGGTAGCCACTACAAATGTTCGATCTGTTCGCTTTGTGAGTTATTCATTTCTAAGAAAATAAACATCCTTGTTGGCACTGAGATTTGGCTGAGACCACATGACATAGCTGCATGCATTGCTGATATTTCTTCTTCTGCTTACACTTTCCATCATCCACCACGTTTAGTTGAACGAGTTGGTGGTGTTGGCATTCTGGTGTCACAACAGTTCAAGGTTAGTTTACATTCTAGCCATGGATAGTCTAGTGTTGAGTCCATCTGTGTTGAAATTTCTTATTCTTCTTTGTCCGCTTTCTTGATCTGCATTGATTTATATTAATTTTCCTTTAGATATACCTTCTGCAACCACAACTGCGTTTGATGATATTCTGTCATCCTTTGATGTGAAACAACACGTTACCTTTTCGACACATATACATGGCCATTGAACTCCTGATAACCCGTTCAACTTGTATCGTTATCGACGCCTAATACTAATTGCTCCTTAGATCAACTTGGAAACTGACATTTTCGTTTGGATGATTGAGAGTAGATTAAAGTTAAATGCTGATAAAACTAAGTTTCTTATTACTGGTACACATAGGCAGGGTAACAAAATTAAATGTGTTTTTTCCACACCTATGCTTAGCCAGAATGTTACGCCTGCACCTTCAGCAATATAGCGTGATGGTCATTTCAATTTTAGACGGCATAATTCTCAACCATGTCTCTGCTGCCTTTATCATATTCGTGATTTACGAAGTATTCGCGGTTGTTTGACTCTTTCTGTTTCAAATAACTATCGCAATTGCACTTGTTATTAGTAGGCTTGACTATTATAATTCCCTTTTTATAATATTACCCTTAAGGATATCACTAGATTACAACGTGTACATAATTGCTTAACTAGAGTTTTGATTCGGTCTCCGCGGTTTTCTCACTCAGTCCCTCTTCTGATGTCCTTGCACTGGCTTCCTCTGTGATATCGTATTATTTTAAAGATCTGTACCATCACCTCTCAGGCACTTTCATTAAAGCAACCAGCATGTTTATATTCATTGCTTCCTGTAAAACGTCTATCCAGCTTCGACCATCTAGTTCTGATTTACTTTTTGTTGTTCGTAGAGTCAATACTAATATTGTAACTAGGGTATTTTCTGTTGCTCCACCGACCATGTTTCACAACAGGTAGAAAACATTTCGTAGACACGAAAGTAAATAACTCGACCTACAAACTTGAATAAAAAGGCTACATTGGCGCTTATACTCTCCGAACATCAGAGCTCACTGGCACTAACTTTTGTTTCTCAGTAAAACGTTGCTAATGGGCCAACGGTCCACGATAGCAGCTGAACATAGAAAGAGGCGATCAATATACATCCATATTTCCCTATAACATTATATTAACAATTATAAGGGTATCATGTCGGCATATATAATGAAATAACAAAACAAAGTAAAAGGAAGTAAGGACAATATATGTAATTCAGGGAAAGGACGATATTTAGTTGGCTGGTCAAATAGTTAGAGTTTGTGTGTTCAGGTGGTTCCAATGCGGTCACACCTCACCAAAATCACAGTTGACGAGACTACGGGAGACTTGTTGGTGGCCGGGCATCCTGACACTGAGTCGCTTGTGAAATACCTGACACCACCTCACACCACTAGATCGCCTTCGCAGGTACGTAACGTCGTCAGTTCCATAGCGCAGATGTATGGTGTGTTCATATGTGCATGAGTTCGTTTACTTTCAAATATACGAGGGTGTGAGCACACGTTGACATGCGTCCGCGCTAATTGGAATCGTAGTGGAATCGAATCAGGATGAGAGACCGTGTGTGTGTGTGGTGTGTGGTGTGTGGTGTGTGGTGTGTGGTGTGTGGTGTGTGGTGTGTGGTGTGTGGTGTGTGGTGTGTGGGTGTGTTTGCGTGTGTGCGTGTGTGTGCGAATGCGTGCGCGTGTTTACGTGTAAGAGAGAGAAAGAATATTCGAATGGGTGCCTGCGTGCATGTGTGTTCGCGCAGGCGTGCAGGCGTGCAGGCGTGCAGGCGTGCAGGCGTGCAGGCGTGCAGGCGTGCAGGCGTGCAGGCGTGCAGGCGTGCAGGCGTGCAGGCGTGCAGGCGTGCAAGCGTGCGGGTGCGCACATGGAAGTATATAATATATACTTATTTGCATGTATGTATGTGTGTATTTGTGTGCGCGTGCTCGTGTGTTATCTTAATTATTATTATATTAATTAGTTCTGCAACCTACTAAAGCTAAGTGTCGTCTGATTACAATCTAACATCCTGTCTCTCTATGTAGGTGTTCCGGCTAACAATGTGTGACGGCGGCTCCAGGGTGTCGTTCGTTGAGGAGGTCTACAACAATGACGGACGACAACTATCTGCGTCAAGCGTCGCTCTCCAGTACGGCCGCCATCTGCTCATTGGCAGCATCCACAAGACAATGCTCATTTGTAACCTCAGCCGCGGTTAAACACCATACCCGTTGTGATGGGTTCCAAGTTCGGAACTATTCAACAGGTACCTTACCTGGATCAAAGAGTTATCTGACTTCCGGGCATAGACGTTCACGCATTCCTCACAAAATAGCGCCAAATACACGTATCTACAAAATGTGGCTCTACCCATAGTAATATAATTACACTTCTCAGGCAAATACATACCAAATATGTATCGTGAAAAAGAAATATTGGTTAACTTGCCTAACTAAGTTTGCGTCGAATGTAGCACTGTTTCAAACTACCAATTTTTAATACATATTTTAATGAACGTTTGATGTATACATAATGATTGATATAACAAAATAAATTTGTTTCGTATTGGTGGGAACCCTGCCATATTGACACACGCCTTGATGAAGTATTTTCTGTGGGAATGGTGGCGCTATTCGACTTGCACTAAACAGCGAAGTCCGGCTTATAAATGGTATAAATTAAGGTACCACAAACCCTGGCTCGCGGGCCAAATTTGGCCCGCTGTCGTTTTTAATCTGGCCTGCGATACCAGCGCTAACAATAGGAAATTGTCAAGAAAACAAGTGTCATGTTTTACCATGCAATCGTTCTTTAGAGGAGGTGGAGCGGTTCTGGCATGATGTATGATACTTTTGTGAATGTTCCCCATGAAATTGGCTGGTCGGTAACTGGTAGATACTGATTTTCGAGTTCAGATTTCCGTTCTGCCACTCATTATCTGACAATATGCTGCTTGATGGAAGACAAAAGCTAATTAGCCACGTATGCCGAGAAATAGGACATTTCGACATAAAGCGGTCGCTCTTTAAATGTCACGCAGAAAACGACCACTTTCTACATTTCAAGATCACAAGACAATTTTGCTTCGAAGGCGATGCTCATATCGAAGATGCCAAACCGGTGTTCGTCGGATGCTGAACATTTTACAGACCGCTTTCAGTTGTCGATTTGCCGACTTCGCTGCTTCTTTGCAAAACCGCTTATCGCACTTCTTCACGTTGTAGAAGTTGTTGCACTCATTTGGAGTTAACAAAGCTCCTTTTCAGAAGGATCTCTATACCTAACAAAATTGTCAAGGTTTGATAGAAGAACGCTTCACTACGAATCAACTCATAGAACATCGTGTTTTTTTCGCGGTTATGTCAAACATAAATCACAATGCCGTTAACTCACAATGCGGTTGGGTGCACTAGTCGTTGGTTGAAAGGGTGCACCGCCCGTTTCTAGCGAAAACCATTAAATAATAAGAAAAGAGTGAAGTCGATCTGATCTATCTTTCGCACGAATTGCATGCTCAACGAACACACGGGGCATCCAGTAATCACGTTTGCACACATTTGTAAAGATTGTTAAGTTTTCATTCATAGCACTTTATTAATAATATATATATATATATATATATGTGTGTGTGTGTGTGTGTGTGTGAGTGTGTGTGTGTGTGTGTGTGTGTGTGAGTGTGTGTGTGTGTGTGTGAGTGTGTGTGTGTGTGTGTGTGTGAGTGTGTGTGTGTGTGTGTGTGTGAGTGTGTGTGTGTGTGTGTGTGTGTGAGTGTGTGTGTGTGTGTGTGTGAGTGTGTGTGTGTGTGTGAGTGTGTGTGTGTGTGTGTGAGTGTGTGAGTGTGTGTGTGTGTGTGTGTGAGTGTGTGTGTGTGTGTGTGTGTGAGTGTGTGTGTGTGTGTGTGTGTGTTTGTGTGTGTGTGTGTGTGTGTGTGTGTGTGTGTGTGTGTGTGTGTGTGTGTGTGTGTGTGTGTGTGTGTGTGTACTCAAACCCTTAAGCGGTATTATGTTCGACCCCATTAAAATAATGAGTCATATATGATAGTTAGAACAATCACAACAAACTACAAAAATGCATAGACTTAACTCTAAATCGAAGGGGCCATGTACACACCAATGAACGGCACAAATTTTGTGCATCCTAGCTCCGTAGTCAGCCAGCACGTTTAATATATGTTCTCGTTTGATTAATTTGTTTATAAAATGGTTTTTGATAATTACTTATTTTATCATTAAATAATTTTATCACAAGTGTACTGTTTGAAGGCACAGAGCGCCAAGTAAGACCAGAGACCAGACTTTTGGTGGCTGTCAAAAAGGTTAAGAACCGTTGCATTAATATTTTACTTTCTTTCATAGGAACAAATGCGCCGCCGACGAATATATTATAAGGATATAAAATACAACTTTTTAAGATACTAAATGGTTATATGGGTAGTGTTGTGTTATATAATAATTGTTGTGTTTCATTTAAAAATGATAACGTGTACCATTTTATTGAAGGAATATTAGCGAAGTATAATGTAGTGTAGGTGTTTCTACGCACTTAGCTCGACACCCAATTACACACAGTACAAACAAAACTGAGAAATATCATCTCAAAATGGTAAATTACACACAAGAAACACCGTTAGATATCAGAATGTTTCGTTGTCCACTTTTATGATAGCAATCGCGTTAACTGTTGATCTGACGTGTTAACACCAAGGTGTTTAGAACAATTAATAGTTCATGTGACCAGAATATATTACAAGAAGATTTATGTAAATTTACATTGTGGTCTAATGGATGGTTACTACGATTTCACAGGACAAATGCAAATTGATGCACTTACGGAAAAAAAACATCATGGGTAAACGTAAACTTACAATTTGAAAATAGATGATACGGCCATTGACCTAGGAATCATAGAAGAGGAAAAAGACAATAGACTCAAAATTTAATAAATATATAAATGAAAAGATTAATAAAGCAAACAGTATCTTGGCAATTTCTGGAAGGTGTTTTACAACTCTAAACGAAAACAGTGTTATGCCATTATATAGAGCTCTTGGATGGAGTCATTTCGATTAAGCAGTAACCATATGGTACCTTTATAAACACAAATATAAGGATGCTATACAATTTAACGAAGTGTGCACCTTTTAACAAAATAATGAAAATTGGCACATATGTAGTTGATGATACGTAGACTCATAAAAAGCTATCGCTATCGACATGGAACAAAGCCGCCATCGTGATTTTTAGAATGGCCGCCACGGAAATCCAATAGGCAAGTATATCACCTTCGAAACAACGTAGAAATGTGATCTTGGCGTCTAAACCAACATTTCCTGGGTCAAGGAATCCATTTATGTCGTGTGCACTACCCAAGGATGACGGCCTTATTGAAATTCAAGATGGCCGCCATGGAAATTCAACACCTAAATATTTCAGCTTCTAATCAACATATAAACATGTTCTTTGTGTCTGAACCAATATTTTCAGGGTCAAGGAATCCATTTCTGCAATGTGTTATTATTATCAGATCATGGTCATATGGAAATTCAAGATGGCTGCCATGCATAGACTTTTTGCAAGCATAATTGCGCCTCTTGATATTGAGGACTCCATAGATGGTTCTTATTTTCGATGGCAAGGAATCCAGTTGTGCCACTTGCATTATTCCCAGATAACGGACAAGTTGCAAATAAAAATGGCTGCCTTGTAAACCATCTCCCCGAATATCTCAGCTTCTATGCAACATAGAAACATGATAGTAGTAATATAGGTGGTCCAGCGTAGAGGTTAGATTAACCCTGAGGAAAGCCCATGTTAAAAGATAGGGATTTTCCACCGGGGCGCTCCCGCGTTAAAAGATAGGGATTTTCCCATGTTAAGAGATAGGGATTTCCACCAGTACGCTCCCGGGTTAAAGGATAGGGAAGTGGAAAAGTAGTTCCGGTCCCATGTTAAGAAATAAGGATTTTCCACCAGTACGCTCCCGGGTTAAAGGATACGGATTTTTACCATGTTAAAGCATAGGGAATTTTCACCATGTTAAAGCATAGGAAATGTTCCCCATGTTAAGAGATAGGGAATTTTCACCATGTTAAAGGATAGGGAATTTTCTCCATGTTAAGAGATAGGGAATTTTCCTCATGTTAAAGCATAGGAGCTATTATCGTACAGGTATATGACCACTTTTTGAATTTTCCCCGTGTTAAAGGATAGGGAATTTTTACCATATTAAAGCATAGGGATTTGCCCCATGTTAAAAGATGCTAAAGGATAGGGAATGTTTATCCATGTTAAAGCATAGGGATTTTCACAATGTTAAGAGATAGGGAATGTATATCCATGTTAAAGCATAGGGATTTTCCCAATGTTAAGAGATAGGGAATTTTTATCCATGTTAAAGGATAGGGAATTTTCACCATGTTAAAACATAGGAGCTATTATCGTAAAGGTATGCGACCACTTTTTGAATAAAATAAAATATACCGAACAGTATTTGAATATGTCACACACGAGATTGCTTGACCCGTAGGCCGAGGCTCCGCCAATGGACCGAGCCCTTATTTGGTTGACGATGACATGTCGAAAATGTATATTACATATAGGACTATGTTATCAGAGCCTATAGCCTCGTTTTTTCGAACAGAGCGACCATTTTGGAATTAGAACTTTGGTGTCTCTTATAAAACCCGTACTCGAGGCGTGACTGGACATGTTCGTTTGTTGCGAGTGCGAGCACGCGCACCCTGTATGACGTCATTAAACTATAAACTGTTACGCGCTGTAAGTTTGTACGCGAGGTGATTTGGCCAAACAGGTAGTGCTTTGGTTAGACCTTGTATTGAACTTGCGCGTATGTAATGTAATCCCTTCGTGTGACGTCATGATGCAGTGACGTCATTAATCTATAAACTGCTACGCGCCGTAATTTTGTACGCGAGGTGATTTGGTCAAACCGGTAGTGCTTTGGTTAGACCTTGTATTGAACTTGCGCGTATGTAATGTAATCCCTTCATGTGACGTCATGATGCAGTGACATCATTAAACTATAAACTGCTACGCGCTGTAATTTTGTAAGCGAGGTGATTTGGTCAAACAGGTAGTGCTTTGGTTAGACCTTGTATTTAACTTGCGCGTATGTAATGCAATCCCTTCATGTGACGTCATGATGCAGTGACGTCATTAATCTATAAACTGCTACGCGCCGTAATTTTGTACGCGAGGTGATTTGGTAAAACAGGTAGTGCTTTGGTTAGACCTTGTATTGAACATGCACGTATGTAATGTAATCCCTTCATGTGACGTCATGATGCAGTGACGTCATTAATCTATAAACTGCTACGCGCCGTAATTTTGTACGCGAGGTGATTTGGTCAAACAGGTAGTGCTTTGGTTAGACCTTGTTTTGAACATGCGCGTATGTAATGTAATTCCTTCATGTGACGTCATGATGCAGTGAAATCGTTAAAACTCTACAGTCTGTGCTTTTGAATTTTCTACTCTACAATCTGTGATCTTTCGGCACGCCCACGTGACTTTTCGGCACATTCACTAACTATATAAGCGCGGTGTTTTACCAATCGGACCGTCATTCGTATCACGACGACAGCATGGCTAACATCATCATCATCATGTTGAAGACACCCTATTACCGATCTTGCGATGCGGCAGACTCGATCGATGAGGACGGTGACCAACCAACCGGTGACCAACCGCCCTTTCGTGCCGTCGGAACCAGAGGTCGTCGACGTAGTGGACGTACCAACTCTAGAATCAACGGTAAGCCCTGACCCTGTTATCGAGGTCAGAGGTCTCCTTATGGACAAAGTACGCAAGTATACTCCCTTCTACATCGGGTGCAGATACTGCAAGAAGCGTATGATTGTCGACGATACGGGACATTTGCAATGCGAACGACATGGTTACGTAGCCTCTGATATGTATATCAGGGTTCGAACGGATGCTGCCAATGAGGAGCCCCTACCGGCTGCGAAACCATCACCACCCAACATGGCCCCATTTACCTGCCCACTATGTAAGGCCCATTTCACGCGACGGGCTTCCTTGAAACGACACATTGTCAGCGGATATTGTACCTGTGTGAAGAAGAGGGCGGCCGAGGATGCCGAGCTGGATGCGCTTGTGGTGAGTCATATTTTATATTGTTTTACTATATACTTTCACCTAAAATCTCATTGCCCCTGTGTATACTTTCCCTAAAATGGCGTCCCTATACCTTCCGTCAAAATGGCGTCCCTGTATATGTTTACTTCCACTAAAACTTCGCCCGTTTTATTATTTCCTATATGGTTGGACTTATCTATTACCTGTTAACATCCGACTACATCATATTCTGTCACGTCTTTGCTTCCAAGATTATGGCCCCCTACGTTGTCCTTCATATCAACATCTGGCAACGTCTTAATTCCCTATATGGTGGTGTTCACGGGTAATTTTTGTCGGGAATTTGTCTTTATGATCATACAACTTGTCACCTTATTTCCTATCACGTAACTTATTATCATTGTTTCCCACAGGTCCTTGTATCACCGTACTCTAACAACGGTGTACTATTCCCATGCATTCTTTAATATTTTTAAATATTATTGACATATTCTTGCAGGACTACATTGAAAGCCCGCTACCATCAAAGCGGCAACGAATGGTCTCTGTTTCGACAGAGACGATTAACGACAACGGGACACCATCGACACGAACTTCCGTTCCCAACGACGTCATAACTACCCACGCTGTCAATGTTACAACTTCTACCCAGCCTGCCAACGTAACTTCCGCTCCTGACTTTGCTGGTCCGAACTTTACCATCGATTTCCCTGTGACTGAAATGAAGAAGACACTGGCACGACACATAGCAGGTGCCGTTGTTGAACTCTCAAGACGACAATGCCGTGGTTGTGAGATAGACGATCCTAGTAAATGTCATCACGATTGTATGTTATCTGATGACATTCAAATTTGCATGCACTTTGATGAGGCTGTCGAGACCATTAATTCAACCGCAGTGGTGAAAGACTGTTTGAGTGTTTTGTTAGACGCAGGTGTGAAGCTATCCGACGTGACAGTCGAGCAGTTGTGTAATATCAATACTTGGTTGCAAGACGCCGTTTCGAAACAGTGGCGAAACACTATGAAACATATGGTTCTGGCAGTAATGGAGGGTGACCTGTGAAGAACTTTCTTTTGTCTTGTATACGATTAAACTTTGCAAGACTCTGTATCAATGTCTAGTCTCTGGTTCTTGCAGTTATGGAGCGTGACATGTAAATACGTTTGTGTTGTAATAAAATGTTCTAACCTTATCTTGCGTCTTTTTTTCGTGTCTTTCACTTCACAAGTAAAGATACTAGTCTAAGTCCCGATTAGCAAATCACTCAAATCACTCACGCACTCACTCATCCTTCGTGTCTATTCACTCACTCACTCACTCACTCACTCACTCACTCACTCACTCACTCACTCACTCACTCACTCACTCACTCACTCACTCACTCACTCACTCACTCACTCACTCACTCACTCACTCACTCACTCACTCACTCACTCACTCACTCACTCACTCACTCACTCACTCACTCACTCACTCACTCACTCACTCACTCACTCACTCACTCACTCACTCACTCACTCACTCACTCACTCACTCACTCACTCACTCACTCACTCACTCACTCACTCACTCACTCACTCACTCACTCACTCACTCACTCACTCACTCACTCACTCACTCACTCACTCACTCACTCACTCACTCACTCACTCACTCACTCACTCACTCACTCACTCACTCACTCACTCACTCACTCACTCACTCACTCACTCACTCACTCACTCACTCACTCACTCACTCACTCACTCACTCACTCACTCACTCACTCACTCACTCACTCACTCACTCACTCACTCACTCACTCACTCACTCACTCACTCACTCACTCACTCACTCACTCACTCACTCACTCACTCACTCACTCACTCACTCACTCACTCACTCACTCACTCACTCACTCACTCACTCACTCACTCACTCACTCACTCACTCACTCACTCACTCACTCACTCACTCACTCACTCACTCACTCACTCACTCACTCACTCACTCACTCACTCACTCACTCACTCACTCACTCACTCACTCACTCACTCACTCACTCACTCACTCACTCACTCACTCACTCACTCACTCACTCACTCACTCACTCACTCACTCACTCACTCACTCACTCACTCACTCACTCACTCACTCACTCACTCACTCACTCACTCACTCACTCACTCACTCACTCACTCACTCACTCACTCACTCACTCACTCACTCACTCACTCACTCACTCACTCACTCACTCACTCACTCACTCACTCACTCACTCACTCACTCACTCACTCACTCACTCACTCACTCACTCACTCACTCACTCACTCACTCACTCACTCACTCACTCACTCACTCACTCACTCACTCACTCACTCACTCACTCACTCACTCACTCACTCACTCACTCACTCACTCACTCACTCACTCACTCACTCACTCACTCACTCACTCACTCACTCACTCACTCACTCACTCACTCACTCACTCACTCACTCACTCACTCACTCACTCACTCACTCACTCACTCACTCACTCACTCACTCACTCACTCACTCACTCACTCACTCACTCACTCACTCACTCACTCACTCACTCACTCACTCACTCACTCACTCACTCACTCACTCACTCACTCACTCACTCACTCACTCACTCACTCACTCACTCACTCACTCACTCACTCACTCACTCACTCACTCACTCACTCACTCACTCACTCACTCACTCACTCACTCATCCTTCGTGTCTTGAAACACTAAATTTAGCCGAACACGTGGCACGAATTGAACTCAGACCAACTAGTTGTATAAACGAAACAATAAACTTAATGGGTTATCGCGTGAGATTCCCTCAAAAGAGAGCAAATAGACGGGTTATCGCGTGAGAGGTACAATATCCGCTGACAATGTGTCGTTTCAAGGAGGCCCGTCGCGTGAAATGGGCCTTACATAGTGGGCAGGTAAATGGGGCCATGTTGGGTGGTGATGGTTTCGCAGCCGGTAGGGGCTCCTCATTGGCAGCATCCGTTCGAACACTGATATACATATCAGAGGCTACGTAAACATGTCGTTCGCATTGCAAATGTCCCGTATCGTCGACAATCATACGCTTCTTGCAGTATCTGCACCCGATGTAGAAGGGAGTATACTTGCGTACATTGACCATAAGGAGACCTCTGACCTCGATAACAGGGTCAGGGCTTACCGTTGATTCTAGAGTTGGTACGTCCACTACGTCCACGACCTCTGGTTCCGACGGCACGGAAGGGCGGTTGGTCACCGGTATGACGGGTCTGCTCGTTGGCTCGTCCTCATCGATCGAGTCTGCCGCATCGCAAGATCGGTAATAGGGTGTCTTCAACATGATGATGATGATGATGTTAGCCGTGCTGTCGTCGTGATACGAATGACGGTCCGATTGGTAAAACACCGCGCTTATATAGTTAGTGAATGTGCCTAAAAATTCAAAAGCACAGACTGTAGAGTTTTAACGATGTCACTGCATCATGACGTCACATGAAGGAATTACATCACATACGCGCAAGTTCAAAACAAGGTCTAACCAAAGCACTACCTGTTTTACCAAATCACCTCGCGTACAAAATTACAGCGCGTAGCAGTTTATAGTTTAATGACGTCATACAGGGTGCGCGTGCTCGCACTCGCAACAAACGAACATGTCCAGTCACGCCTCGAGTACGGGTTTTATAAGAGACACCAAATGCCTAATTCCAAAATGGTCGCTCAGTTCGAAAAAACGAGGCTATAGGCTCTGATATAACATAGTCCTATATGTAATATACATTTTCGACATGTCATCGTCAACCAAATAAGGGCTCGGACCCTTGGCGGAGTCTCGGCCTACGGGTCAAGCAATCTCGTGTGTGACATATTCAAATACTGTTAGGT